>JAQLOM010000002.1:8218156-8228167 GCA_030068315.1 Chrysichthys thysi
TATATATATACACACACACACACACACACACACACACACACACACACACACACACACACACACACACACACACACAGCGAGCTGTGGATATGTAGGGAGTGTGAGTTTCATGTCACAGTGTTGAACCTGCACAGCCTGAGAGCAGCACAAAAGAGGATGGAGAGTTTTGATTTTCCTTATCTCCTTAGCTTGAAATGGAGAATCGAAAAACTCTCTTGGGGTCACAAAGAGGGCATGAGGGACACGAGGTTAACCAGACAATGGACAGTGATTGTCTGTCTACACTCTGGATATATCATGTTGGCAGGACAATCACGATACCGAGCTGGTCTTCGTCAGGCTGCTTGGGAAATCCCACAAGCTACCAAGAGTAGCGGCTTACTGGGTTATCAACCTTCATCCTGTTTTGTTCGAGTGCTATTTAAAACACCAAAAGGGAAGGTGTTGGCCCGCAGGGGGTCGGAGATAGTCACGTGTGTTAACATCCAGAACATGCCTTCTGGAATATACCAGGCTTATCAGAACATCTGTCATGCCAGGTATAATTAGAGACAAATGGATGTTTGCGAACCCTTCAGAATTCCTCATTGTCACCTGATTGATTGCGAACTTCTGATTACCTGCTAAACCTAAAGGTTCACATACTTTTGTCACTCACCGAAATGTAACATCGGATCATTTTCCTCAATAAACCCATGGCCGAGTATGACATTTGTTTAATCCGGTTCCCTTCATCTACTTTCAGGACTTGTGTGAAAAGCCGATGGTGTTTCAATAATTTTCATGCAGAAGTATATAAAAAATTCTAAATGGTTCCCAAACTTTCAAGCACCGCCGTATCTTTACACCGAAGCTGATCTTCTTTGCTCCGATTCCCGTGGTTTGAGACCTACTACTGCTTTGCACTAAAGACCACTTGTACTCTGAACATCGTTTGCAGTGTTCTTGATTGCAGATAACGTTTCACTTCGTTTTCCCCTTTCAGAGAGTTTATTGTATTATCCTGCGTAGGATGCAAACAAAGTGCACAGGAAGCCATTTGAGATTCACCTCGACTCTCAAAACTGGTGCCTTTTACGGGTAAGCTGTGATGAGAGAACATTCTTGTGGGTAAATGCAAAACATTAACTTTTGGTCTAACTTTGTGATGTTGCCTCTTAAACACCCCAAAAAAAGGTTAATGCTACTTCAGCCCAATTGTCTGACCTGACAAAGGTCTGCATTATTTTTAGCTTGACTCGTATCCTGGCTTGGCTCCCGTGGTACCTGGCCAAGAAGGGTAACCGAATTCAGCACGGGTACTTGGGTAAGGCTTGGTGGAAATAGAGACAACGTGGAGGATTATGGGTAATTTGCCAAGCTGTGCAGTACCGCCTGGTGGAAAAGTCCTATGCCTCCTTGGATGATGTGTGTGGTGCAGAAAAACCCTGGCATGCTACAGTGAGTGAATCTTCTTTCATACAACTTTATTACTACCTGCTTAACCAAAAAAAATGGGTGGGGGCCTCCTTACAACTGAGTCCTTCCACCAAAAATATTTAGCACACAGCTAAAATCAAACGAAATGGTAGTTTACTCAAAGCCACCGAGGAGCTAGATAATATTTCTGAAGAACTCCTGGTGACAGCAAATCAGCAGTCGTGAGTCACTTGTCCAGCGAGCAATTACTGTGGGCTTTCTCGTAGATCCAAATGCAAACGGCATTCCAGTTCCTACTGAAATGCAGCCAGCTGGACAGTCTAAGTGACTGAAGCTGCTTCTAGCCTGTCAATAATAAACCCTCTTTCAATAGTCTTCACACAGCCTCTTCGATGCGGCAATGACGCTCCTTTAATCTGCCTCACTGTTCTGTGTAAAAAGTTCACACTGCTGAACATGGGTGTGATATCCTTGACGTTGAAATTCTTCTTTCCAAGATAGTGCGAACCTCTGTCTACGGCAGGCATGTCCAATCTTATCCAGAAAGGGCCAGTGTGGGTGCAGGTTTTCCTTCCAAACAACCAGGAGTCTCACCTGAACCTAATGAAAGCTTAGATCAACTGGTTAAACAGGTGGAATCAGGTGAGGCTCCTTCTTGGTTGGAACAAAAACCGGCACCCACGCCGGCCCTTTCTAGATAAGACTGGACACTGCTGGTCTCCGGCGTCTAGGATCCACAAAACCTTTTGCCGTCAGATCTCTTTCCACTTCTCTTGCAACATATTTCTGACTGCTGAAGCGCAACACTCACCTACTCTGCTTGTGTTTGAAGAGCGGTATTAATGTGGATGGCTAACAAAAGTACCTCAACACTCAGTTCACCCACCAAATACGGTTTTAAAAGCAACGCCATTATGCTCAGTGTATTCACATTTTCCTACGAGAATATACTATACATTATACACCAAGGCTCCATTGTGTTACACATCACACCCCTGGTTCAGAAATACTGACTCCCTGTGTAAAAACAGATGACAGGAAGGCTTTATGCCAGGTTTGTTTAATTCAGGGTACACAACCCAAGGCGGCACATTGAGTGGTCTTCTTAACAGCAATACCTGAAGAATTTTTTTTTTTTTTTAAAAGGGCTATAATCAGATCTTTTCCTTGCCGTTTTGATCCAAAAATCAAGGTCAACTAGTCTGCTCAGCATTTTCACACATGCCCCAGGGCATGATGGCATGTTAAATGTGTCACATGGTGCTCTTACCACCACTCAGCATATACACTCGGTCTCCTCGCATTCTCCAATCATTCCTTTCGTCCATCACCTGTCGGCTATATGTGCCAATTTTTCAACCATTTAAAAGGCCGCATTTTCTAATTTTAGCCTAAATGTCCTGCTGGTGCGGGTAGAAATTCATTCTGCTAATTAGGGCAATGTATTCATACCTTAAGGCTGATTTATACTGCAGCCAGAATGGACATTCTTTCACCACACTATTAGAAATACCCGCTGATTCCTGCAAGTATGCATTCAGCAGCACAATAATACATGACATCCTGCAGCTCAGGTTCAAGAGCTTCAAATAATATTCACATCAAACATCAGAACAGTCAAAAACCTCTGCTCTTAGTGACTTTTTGACAAGGGTATGGTCGTTGGTGCCAGAGGGGTTGGTTTGAGTATTTCAGAAGCTGCTGGTCCGATGACATCTTCACACCCAACAGTGTCTAGGGCTTCTGTGGAAATCTCCTGCTTTGTGGATGAGCGAGGTCAGAGGAGACTCGAGCTACAATAAAGTCTACAGTGACGCAAATATGCATTCTTTCATACCGTGTCCAACCTTGAAGCAGATACGGTACAGTAACTGCAGAAGATCACATCAGATCCTGTCCCGTCAGCCAAGAATGAGAATCTCGGGGTGGGCACAGACTCACAAAACGCACAGCTCATTACAAAAGCAAAAACGTCTCCTGGTCTGATCCAGATGGAAGGTTCAGAATTTGGCAAAAGCAGCATGGATCCAAGGACCCAACCAGGCTTGTACGAACAGTTCAGGCTGGTGATGGTGGACGAAGGAATGTGGTGCTGATCTCAAAAGAAGGTTCTCAACGACCTGAGGACAAAAACTGATGCAGTTCTGAGAGCAATGTGGATGTCTTGTGGACTCCTGACCTTCACACCCCATGTGAGCATCTTCCCCAAAACGTTGCCACAAAATTAAAAGCACTGTCTAAATATCTTTTAATGCAGCATCTAAGATTTCCCTTCGCTAAAGCCAAATCTGTTTCAGCATGATAGCATAATCTCCTGTGCACTTACAAAGTGAGCTCAGGAAGACATGGTTTACTGAGGTTGGCGTGGAAGAGCTCGAGCGTCCTGCACACAGCAATGACCTCAACCCTCTGAACACCTTTGGTATAAACTGGACTGCCAAGTGTAACCCGGGTCTCCTTTCCTCACATCAGTGTCTGACATCGCCAATGCTCTTGTGGCTGAATGAACAAGTCACCACAGCCACCAGGGCCGGCGCGAGGCATAGGCGACTTAAGCGGTTGCCTAGAGCGCCAAATTGGAGGTGGGTGACAAAGTTGGTCGGCGGGCGCCATCTAGTGGCGCTCTTCATATATGCACTCATCTCTATATCCTCCTGATACGCCACTGTCTTCATATGAGGACATCACTCACCCACCAACTCAATTGTATGTATTTCCTTGCAAAATCAGCATATGAAGACAACTGAGTTTTACGCTTTTGCCAAACTGCTTCCTGTTTGGAGACAATAATCAAGTTCAATAGTTATCAATTACCAAAAAACCAGAAACAGGCAGGAGAAAGGACAAGGCAAAACCATACTTCTGTCATTCCGTTCCCACCAAAGATTCTAGAGCACTACGTGCAAGACAGCTTACTGGCCGGAAAATACGTTGATAATCAGGAAGTGTGAAAGTTCGACACTATGGGCGCCATTTTAGTAAGCTGGCCACTCGACACAGAGGCCGGATACCATGGGAAACTTGCGGCATTTTTCTGAAATCGTCCTGTTGTTTCATGTTTTGGTGTATTAGCCTTGTGTGCATTATGATAAATGATGACATCCTGAGTTAAGACGACATCAATACATTATTTGAACGGATTGTTTGATTTTTTTCTCAATAATTGGAGCCCAACTGAGGTAAGTTCAACTCCATGCAGCTACACTGCAAAATCAGCCCCATTTGATTTAAGCCTTGGATATCGATTAACATCATGGATTGCGTTTGACTTCAGACATCGATTTATCATCTCAGATAGTATTGACAATAATTAACCTCCTCATGACTGCTTGAAGAACTTTGGACAGTTTAGGATATGTTTTCCAAGAGGTAGCACTAGCTGTTTGCCGAAAGAGTTACGATGGGCTTATCAAAATGGCGTCCACGGTGGTATTTCTGCCTATTGCATAACTGATCCATCTTGCCCCACTGTAGAATCTTTGGTTCCCACCCACCCCCAGACTAGCACCGGGACTGACTTCTAGTTAGAAACATGAAGGTTGAATGTTAAAGGAAAACCATCAGAAAAATTATTTCTGATGTGTGTCTGTGTTGCCGCCGCCACCGTCAAATTCTGCTTAGGGCGCCCAACGGACTAGCGCCGGCCATGACAGCCAGACTCCAAAATCTAGTGGAAAGCCTTCCCAGGAGAGTGGAAGCTGTTACAGAAGCAAAGGAGGATTAACTACGGATGGGGACGCTAAACAAGAGTACATGAGCGCGATGGTTGTGTGTCCACAAACCTTTGGCCACATGGCGTACGTTCTGTAGCGCTGGGGTTGAATCAAGACCACAAACGGATTTTGGTTTGGATTTCAGAAAAATAATACTACTGCCCTCTAATGCATGTATTTATTACATGCACTTTCATAAATGGAGAAAAACACCCGGCCTTTTAAGCATGAATGCGCGCGCACACACACACGCGCACACGCACACACACACACACACACACACACACACACACACACACACACACACACAGGATATAGCAGTGAAGACAGCTTGTTAATGAGGACAGCGAGAACGCATTACGTTTAAATTACTCACAACAGCTTGGTCTTGATTTTGACAATCTTCTGGTTGAACTGCTGTGCCTGTTTGATCAAGCCGAGGGACTCGAGCGTGTCAGGGTCGAGCCTCTCCTTCAGGATGGCGTCAGAAACACAACACTGGGCGGAGGAGGGGAGTAGAAAGCAAAACAAAATATATAATTCACAGAGTCTCTTGTAGTAACTGATAAAGCGGCAGAACTGTCACATTCAATTTATCTGCCAGGAAAATACGACTGAAGAAGCAATGAAATGAGACGCTACATTGCTTTCAGCAATTTGCAACCGCTTTTAAGGAGTCTTATGACTCATGCACCTGAGAGCAGAAATTAGCCGGTCATGTTAGAAAGCGGTTCCGGCCCCAGACTTTCTTCTCCTTTAAATGGCTGACTTTCTTTTCACCCAACCACTTCATGTGTAATTAGGACATAACTATACTGGCTCCAGGGAGGGGAAGAAAAAACACAGATACTCAAGGCTTCGAGAGATACGTTTTACTGGACAGAATTTAGGTCAAATTATATCCCAAACACGGTTAATCCGACAGCTCTTTATGCACTGCAGGGGAAATTATTTATCGCAAGGGGGCAGCTGCTAGCTTCTGGGGGTTTTGCAGCACTTGGGAAAGACAGACGCATACGAAAAAAGGCAGGGCTTTGCATTTTGGGCAGGGTGACACTGCCACACAGTGGTGATCACTAGTACATGAACATGGATTCAGTGCTGCACTGCAGTCATTTAGGCGGCAGGGACAGAGCAAGGCGGAAACAGAGCTTACCAAACACGCTCCCACCAGCTGGGTAAAATGGTCTCGCTTGTGTTTCTCCTCCAAACATCCAGTCTCAATATCTGCACATATATCAGGAGAAGTGTGTTAAGGTCACCAGGACACATGAAGGACAGTCAAGCTTTTTAATAAAGGTTAAAAGTCATGGTACTCTCATGAAGTCCATGGCTGCGTTCCAATAACCATACTTTCATGAGTACACATACACGTAGTACACAGTCCGCACTTATTAAGTGTGCAGATTTCAGTAGTTAAGTGTTGTTCTAAATCGCCTACTCCATGGTGCACTTACCGGAAATTACCATCACGACTGCCGCCACGGCTCGTCATCCCGCCAAAAATTATCCCCGACTTTGAACGGCGAACAGATTTCTAGCTTGCAAAATGACTCCGCTAATGCAGGCTGTGTGGAAAATCCGTTGAGGCAGCCATTTTTCTTTTATTTTTCGAGTTGGGTCCGTCTCTTCTGCTACGTAGCTAAGATGGCGGCCGTTCAGTGCGAAACGTGTCCATTGTTCCGCACTCCAAAATTTGTACGTTATGAGGGCACCATCTGGGTCCTTTTCAGGACACTTATTTTCGCCGCAATCGTAACGGGAACGCGCTACGGACTCAAACTAAGCATAGTAAGTACAGAAAGTAAGGATATTGGAACGCAGCCCAAGTACTCCTTGCTGCAGAACTAAAAGTCTAGTGGATGGAGTCGGACCTGACCCAACTACTCCTACTAAAAGACTTATCCGAAGGCTGGGGAAGTGCTATGTTCTGCGTTGCAGTGGGATCAGCCTCGGGGAGCTTAGATCAGAGGAGATGCTGGATCAGGTCCGGTTTCACCCCTGGACTTTTACTGCCGCAGCGAAAACTAAGGTGAGTGCAAACTGTGATTAAAGATGACCCATTACACCCCTTTTCCAAACACCGAGACGGTTTCCTGAGGTCTTAATGGAATGTCTGCGACATGCTTTGGTCAACATATCACAGGGATTAAACACCACAATGCCCTGCTCACCCAATCTACACGGCCCTGTCTAAACAAAACGGCCTGTTTGGGTGCCTGTTCCTTTAAATGATAATGGGCCACCCCCATCAATCACCCCACCCCCATCCTCTGCCAGCCAATCAGGTAGCACTTTCCTCAGGAGTAATCAGACCAGGTGTGAGTGGAAGTATTCAACGGGGAGGCGGTGTATTTCTAATGAGCTCCCCCTTTGACAGAAAGGGGAGCCACATCTGAACAGCTTGCTGAAACAGGTTTTCTAAAATAGGCAGCTCGAAATAAACTTATTGGAACATCTTGGTGCAAAGTGTGTGGGTTGGGATGTGCTCCGGTTAGCCAAATGTACGTGCACAAGCACTGAAAAGGGGACTTTTCCCTAGTGTGTCAACTTTAAGTCAAATCACACTCACTGTAAACTCAGTGAAATTTTGAAATAGTGAAGAAACTATCTTATTCAAAGCTGACGGTAAAGCACTCGTTTAAATTTGGGAGGGTGCTAACCGGGTGCAAGCTACAACCGCACACACTGAGGTCCCGAGCAGCTTGGCAGTGTTGGGCTTTGACCTCACGAACCTCTGCTATGTAGAGTAAAAAACCTTGACTGTTATTTTATTTATTTATTTATTTATTTTATCATCGTTCATCCTCAACCCAGCCGATCAGATTCATAATACTGCACAAGAATTAATCAGCAAGAACAAAGAAAATGCTTCACAAAAACATCAAAAATTTTGGGAACAACCAGGCTTACCTAACACACAGAAAACATCAGCTAAAACAGAAGGCATTTCTTCTCTCAGTTCCTGAAAACAGACACAAAGATCAGTATTAGCCCGACAAATCAAATTTGTGATCGCAAACAGCATCATCACGGTCACCAGAAAGCAGAAGGTCTCCTGTTGGCTCTCTCCTGATGTGAAGCCAAAGCTCCAACATCAGCGCTGGGCAACAAACCGAGTCGGGATTTCATCCGAATTAGTAATGACGCTGCGAAATATCGACTCGACTGATTATCTGTAGGGAATTCCTTCCAGTAATTATACGATCCGGGCAGAGAGAGACATGTTTACATCCGAAACGCAGAGAGAGTAATGTAGCATGAACTCAGGACCATATTAATGACTTGTTGGCTTCTGATGTGCATGCGGAGTGGGGGCAAAAAAAAGTTGCTTGTTTGGAATAAAAGCTAAATCAGGGCTCAATGCTGACTGACGCACAGGAGGCCATATGAAAAGCACTGGCAGGAAGCAAATGGAAGCGAGTAATCCATCAACGGCACATTTCAGCTTTGCTTAGCACGGTAGTTTCATCATCTCCGATAAACTGTCAGAGCGGCCGCCAAAGCAATCTGTGACGTGCTTTTGCTCCTCCGCACCGCAGATGAAAGAAGCAACCGCGACAATCACACACTCCAGATCTGATCTGTAAGTTTAAACGAGTGTGTGACGCCTCGCCGACAACCCATTTCACATCCATCGGCGGCGAGTAAGAAACACGCAACCTAATTTATTTCTACGGGGCGGTGTTATTGGGGGAAGGGCGTCCCTTGTTCCCTGAAGTCAGCTTTATTTCTTTGCTCTTTTTCATCGCTAGAAATGGAACGGATCGTTTGCCCGGGTGTGGAAATTGTTTGCGTGTGTTTATTACACACGATTAGAATGAAACGCTATCGAGTTCTCCATTCTGACTGGTCAGAAACAATTCGTCCATTAAGAGCTGATTCATTTCCTAGGACAGCTTCTCGGACAGTGGTTCCAGGCGTATCTCAAGTCACGAGTTCATATTAATGCATACGTTCTACTAGCTACATCATCTAAGGCTAATTAACCAGTAAGTCCAAAAAATGTGTTTTATGACAACAAAGAAAAAGCATGACTGTGCATTTGTGGGATTTTTTTTTTTTTTTTTTTAAACAGAGCTGCATAATACTCTGAGAAAAGTTGTAATATTCCCAAAATTAAAGTAATATATTTTATTCTCAGAGACTGTAGTCATACTTTTATGAGAAACAAAACTTAGAAAAACAGGAATTCTGTTTGTCCAAGGACCACTTTTTGTCCACTTTGCAAGGTTGGCACAACATAATCACCCCACAGACGCCACTAATTATGGGGAATGTAGTCTTTCTTGCCTCATCACTCAGTTATAAAAGAATAAAGAGATTTTCAACTACATTTCCCATAACACACTGCAGCCAAAGCATGTGGCTGAACATCTGTGTTTATCCGTGTCCTTTGTTTTGTCTCAGCTGTTTATAAGTACAAAACTATTGTGTAAGAGCAGCTTTGCATTACTTTCAGTGTACAGATTCTTCTCATTTGCCCAAATGTCTGCTACTTTCACAGTTGTATGTATGAACGCAGCCTTTGAAGTGGCTTTGTGTGGTTCTCTAATGCTTTATCGGGCAAAGAATTATATGTGGTAACTTTAACAGACATTCAAAATGGCTCCCCATGCCTCTCCATTGGGTCACAGGACCACATGACTTACTCCCATCCTACATCTCCGTTGTTTCTACAAGTTTGTGTTTTCTCTTATATTTCCTTACACACAAATACATTTTTTGGATAACTTTTACCATACATTTGCAATTATAGTAGCTACTGACTTCGGTTTCTTCTTCAGTGCCTCTTTATTATTGGGGTGCCACAAGGTTCAGTTTTAGGGCCCCTTCTTTTCTCTCTTTATCTGCTTCCTTTGGGCTCTATTTTGAGGAC
>JAQLOM010000002.1:8228267-8238906 GCA_030068315.1 Chrysichthys thysi
TTGGATTTTTACAACATTATTGTTGAAATACACAGTCCTGAAAAAGGGGCGTTTCTTTTTTTGCTGAGTATATATCGACTGGGTTTTGCTTACACTCTTTTTGCGAAGCATTGTTTGCCACCGTGTGTGCGTTCCTCATTGCCAAGCCATTACTTTTGTCTGTTTGTGCTTTCTGGTTTGACCCGTCGCTTGTTTCTTGGTTTTCGGGTTATAGTCTATATTTATCCTGCCTGTCCCTGTTTACAATAAGGCCTGCTGTATTTTGCATACCCGTGTCTTCTCTACCAGTTTTATTAAACTCTCTCAACTGCACATGCGTCCTGCCACCACCTATTCCTGGGAGTGTGACACTGAGAAATTCCTTTGCTTTCTCCATTATTTGCTTTCAGCTCACTTTGAGCTTTTCTGGCTTTTCTGGAATTTTACTGGAGTCACTAAATGCAAACGAACTGTGGTGTGCATGCACTTTGCATTTCACAGGTGATGGGCTTTCATCAACATGTGCACGTGAACGCGTAGCACATTAGTGGAGCATTTCTGAAACTTGTAGGCACTTATTTTTAGTTTGGTGTCTTGCATGAAAACATTAAAAGCCTACTTTTCGTCCCGTATTTTGCCTCTCGGCATACGGTGCTCTCCACAGCACACCCAGCGCTGTTTTCATGTTTCTTTTTAAGTTCCTGTCATGTTTCTTTTCATCGCCTGTATGCTTCAATGCTTACATTGTCATGTCCTTTATGGTTTGATTTTGTGGCTTTTCTCCATTCATGTGGGTCCCCTTTGTGTCCAAGTGCACTGGGTTTAGTTTCTAATTAGTGTTCTGATTAAAGCACTAAACAAATCGGTTGCCAAGCAAAAAAATCCAGCAAAGTTTTGCATCTGGTCACGATAACGTAATCAGGTGCCGAACAAACACAGCCCCGGCCATTTTCCCCTTCCGCTTCGTACACACCAATGTTTTCCCTATTGCACAATTGCGTACTGCGTACCTAACAAAGACGCCCACATGTCCTTGCAATCGGTCTCGCTCAGACGTGCGTTCATTGGCTGTACAGTAACCTCCTCCCCGCCCATCTTCCTCCTCACGTCCTTAACACCAAAAGTCGACTCATGCAAGGTTCGTTTTCTTGGTTGTTTACAGTAATTTTTTTTGCATAATTAAGGGTTTTTCAAACTTTGATTTTTTTTCTGTGCTTAAAACTCATTTAAAAAATGTTCACAGCATTGTTTTTCATTGTGTTTGTCTGCATTTTTGCTCTATAAGCTTCATTACGGGTCTCAAGAAAGTGGAAACGGTAGTGTGAGTAAGAAGCCTAAGCGTATAACAGTTGAAATAAACAAAGAAGTAATCGCAAAACGTAAGAACCGCCACCATATGCCTCCGCCACCGTCCACCTACGCCAGCAACTAGCGTCTCAGAACAAATTCACGTTGTGAGCTGAGGGCCCCATTGTATTTAAAATGGCAGCGTAAACCATCCAACAAGCCTTTAAGCTCTTTCAATATGATATTGATTAGCTAATTAATAAACTGGTTCAATGTCAGTTTGGGGAAAATTTGAATTTGACATTATGTTCCATGCTGGAACAATTTTAGCTTTCTTATCTTTCTGACATGGGTTTTAGGACAGTTCATGACATATGCGCATGACATAACTAATATTACTTTTCTGAACAAACATAGACAAACATTAAAGGACACACCCACAAACAAACAAGCATGATTGCTTTTTTTAACATTATTATTATTATTATTATTATTATTATTATTATTATTATACAAGCATTTTTACAAAAACCCAGCGCAAAAGTTAAACAGATTAGGCCAAGCGTTTCGAGTTGGGAAGCATTTGTGGCATTTTTTTTTATGACTTCCAGTTGTATATATTTTCAAAAACCTGCCATTCCTAGTCATATTGTTTGTGGACATTTTGCCCATTGGATATTTTCCCTACCCTAACAGCAAAAAGTCTTTCCTTATTACTATTTTAATGTGTTATTCATCATTATCCATCCATCAACAAAAGACTGGTGCGGATCATCTTTAATTAGTGGCTTGGCATCGCTGGTCTCCAGCTACCCACGCACTCGCTGGCGAAGAAGTTTGGAGAGAGCAGCGGAGACGTTCACTCTGGGGAGAGGGTCACATTGAGCTGCACCTCATCTCTCTCTCTCTGTCTGTCTCTCCTTCTCTCTCTCTCTCTCTCTCTCTCTCTCTCACACACACACACACACACACACACACACACACACACACACACACACACACACACACACACACGTATCCTTAAGCACTCCTCCATGCCTTGTGAGCTGTGAACTGAAACATACAGAAGACATGTTGTTATCTATGTAATGACTGCTTTTTGTGATTTGTAGTTCATTTGTTCTACCAAGACAACATCTGTGTGTTGAATGTTCCTTGTCTGACTTACTCTTAGACACACACTGTCCATAATATCTAATTTGGTGTAAACCCAGGTCTTGCTTTAAAAGGGTTTTAACTCACCACGATAGCAGCGTGACATCACGGGTGACATGAATCGGCGGTTCCACCTCACATCCAGTTTTCCCGGCGTACACCTCAGACCCGTCCCAACCCTGACCAGGCTCAATAGCTTAGTGAAGATAAACGATTACGATAGGACTCAAAATGTTTCCCTCTGAATGATATAAGGAGCCAAGGTTAACTTATTAGCGCAGTGCAGTGAAGCCTGCATGCAAACCCACTTCGCCGTGCACCACCTCTGACCCAAGACATTAACAAATGAACCCTTGGGAGGTTCAGAAACCCCAGGGAGAGCAGGTAAAGCTTTCGAGAGCCAAATTTCCAGGAGAAATATGATCGCTCATATAATCTGGCTTACACAGGAAGGTGTGAGCATCAGCCAAGCGCTTACTGAATGAAAACTACAGCTTGACCTCGACTATTTACCTCTAACAAAATGGCGTAAGATCTGATCTCGGTGTAAAATCAAATGCACCGATATTTGAAATTTTACCTGGCTTTTAAGTGAAAGGTGCGTGAATAGGCTACAGAATCATGCTTATGGTTTTTAAAAAAAAATGCCTAGATGAAAGAAATAGCATAGAAATAGTACGTGTGAATGTGACAGTGCAGCACTGGAGCATACTTCAGCTTCCTAAAGGGCTCCAAAGCTATGTGCTGTTAGTGCATTGGGGGAAATGAACAAATAGCAGCAGTATGCATGTACGGGGGGGAATCAAAAAGTAAAGGCAAGATACATTTAACAACTTTAATAGAAGACAGAGGGAGAAATTTAACACATTGCTTTTCCACGTAGTCTCCATGCAAGATGACGCATTTGTCACATCGTTCAACTGGCTTCTGGATTCCTGCAGAGAAGTTTGTCGGCTGCTCCCCAAGCCAGGTGAGCCCCGTTTCCTTAACTTCATCATCAGAGGTGAACCTGCGAACACATAATGCCTCCTTCAGTGGGCCGAAGATGTGATAATGGTTCAGCGCCAGATCCGGGCTGGAAGGAGGACGCGGGAGACGTCGGAACCTGAGCCATTGCACTGTCTCTACTATCGCTAATGCTACATGAGGACGTGCATTGTCATGGTGCAGCGAGACTGTTTTAGACAGGGTTCCTCTTCTTTTGCTGCGAATTGCAGGTTGAAGTCCATTTCGCAGCAATGTACAGTAATATGCACTGTTCACTGTTTGCCCACGTGTTTGGAAATGCACCAGAATAGGAACCTTGATGTCCCAAAAGAACGTTAAGATGATTTTCTTGGGGGGGACTGACTTTTGAATTTCTTCTTCGCTGGAGATGGTGAATGTCTCCACTTCATCTTTTGACTTACTGTGTGATTTTAAAATTGCCTTTACTTTTTGATTCTCGTTCATACACTACATGGCACTCTTTAAACATCACTATTGGTATTACGCTGAAGCGAGGGCAAAGGTTATCCAACTCTGGAGCAAACAGCTCACTATTCGGCCCTGAAAGGCAAAATAATGGAAAAGTTGAAAACAAATGAAAAAAAACTTCGATAAGTCACAACATTAAGAAAATCTGAATTCATAAAATTACAAAATTGCACAGTTTCCACGTTCATTCAGTCATACTCAGTAGAAGTACCCCCCCACACACACACACCCCCTTGCTCACCTGCCTGCCTACCCACTCACTTACCCACACACACACACACACACACACACACACACTCGGCTGCATTCCCATGAGTCGGAGTGAACATCATGAGATTTCCCCGCACACTAGAGACCGCCAAGTCCTAGCAGATGGTCTTTACTTTAATAGCGCGATCCTGAGTTCGCTCTAATGAGGTGTTGAAACTCACCATAACATCAGACAGAAGGCTGGCGGCCACGTCCACCTTGAGTCCGCCGTGGACAACCTGCAAGCAGAGCTCGTACAGGGCCATCTGGAGATCTACACAGTGAAAGCAGAAGAAACAAAATCCTCAGGTTAGCTCCTAAATGCTAAGGACAAAAACAAACAGGGGCTCGACTGTGCTTTTAAACGCTATTTTAAGCCTGTAACGGCGTGATGTGAATCTAGGTTACATGTCCTCCATACCCTGGAGACGAAACAGCACCATGGTGCTCCACACAATTCTGTGCTGTGCAAGTTCAGTAAACTAATCTTATAAACAAGAAAAAGAAGAAAATATTTACAGAGCAAGGATTAAAATGGGGGGTTCCTTCATTAAAGGTGTCCAACAAGATTCTGCTAATGAGGGACTGATTAATCGACTACTGTTATCCGTTTCAAATAAAAATAAAATTGCACTAAATCACGTGCTAACATGTCAGTGCTCTTCTTTGAGCAAAATAAAACCGTCCTCGTCGTCATCCGTTCACAAAGGAATATTTTTATCACGCTCTGTCGACACACACTTCAGCCGAATCCCAAATGACGCCGTGTTTACCACTCGCGTGCGCTACCTCGGGGAAAAGCGAGGCCTTATTTCAAATAAAAGTACCTTGTAAGAAGTTGAACGCTTCCGTCGGCCGAACAGCAATGTGGTTATAAACACCAGAAACATGTGTTCCCTTTTCTCTGCATGGACCACTCACAAAATGGGTCAAATCCTATATCTGTCGGCCGATTCATTTTCATCCGCGTTCACCCTTCTTTATTCAAACTCTACACTACATTAAAGACACAGAAAAATAAAAACCTCTCAAAAGTTCTCCCGTCCCGCTACTGTATGATCGCTTCAATCACGTGGTAACTCCCGAAGGCCGATTATACGCGAAGATATAAAAGCGCTTAGTGTTTCCTACGGACATCGCCCTTTGTTAACGTGGCCCATGCGGCCCTGTCCTGTAGTATCACTCTGAGAACTCTTCACTGCTCTCCAGACTTAACGCACACTTTATAAGCTTCTGACAGCTTCTGCTCGCATGTGCTTCCCAAAAGGATACGGTGTGTGACGGATCGCAAGCGTTATTAGCTGTTACACAATTCAACCGAGCACTTCAGCGTGACTGCACACTGCTTTCCCGTTTCAGGAGGAAACACGTCGTCGTATGGGACCCGATCCCAGCTGTGAAGCCACTTCAGGGGACTTGCTTTATTAGCACAGGTAAATATTTGAGACATTGTAAAGCAAGGGCTACGAAACTTAAATTGCAGAAGAGCCCAAGTAACAAAGCATCTTTGAATTTAAAACATGTGGGCTGGTGTGAAATATTAGAAGAAAAAAAACCCAAAACCACAACTGTTGACGCTGTTAACGCCAGAGGGACACTTTGACACCCTTTATGCATACGTTCTTCCATTCCGCATTCACCGATTCTCTTACCCATCCCGGGACAGACGCGTGGAGATATTAATCCACATGAAAGCTGCACCGTTCAAACGAACAACCAGCCATCAGAGATGCAATCTAGAGTCTAGAAACCGACTCGCGACACAAAGTGTCAGGGTTTTGTTTTGTTTTTGTTTTTTTTAAATGCAGAATAAACCACCCTTTGTCTCTCGATCCATGTTTTACTCCATCATAACATAATGGTAAGAATTACAAGATGCAAACAGTCATCTCACAACAGCTGCTTGAAACTTCTACGTAAAATTATAACGTGAAAGAACGTTGAGGTGCAAAACTCAGAGTAACACTAACATGAACATGGGATGGATTCTCAAAATATCAGGCAAAAAAAAAAAGAAGAAGAAGTGGTCAAACTCAAAACCCAATTATTTCTCTCCCCAAAGACATTTTGACTCACCTTTAAGCAACACTTCATCGTCGGATTTGCCCGCCAGGTCCCGACACAGCTGCAGGCTACAAGACAGAAAATGAGAAGTGTTACATTGCTGCAGGTTCTGTTTCTGTCTACACAGGTGTGGACACAGCCTGGAGTGGACACAGCTTGGAGCTGCCCAGTGGATAAGATAAGGACTAAAACGCAGGTTATGTTTGAATGCAGTTTGCGTCACGCAACAGATCCTGTACTACTCTAGCATTTCCGTCAGTCTGCACTGATGCACTTAGACAACCAGCTCATCACTTTACATCTACATTGGCAGCCTTTTTTTTTATTTTTTAAATCTAACCTGTAAGGCGTCTGGGCAACCAACACCAACTAGCTTCTCTAGTTCCCCTGCATGACAGTGTAGAGACAGTGCAGTTTATAGACCACTCCATGTGCCAGGTTCTTCTATCCAGAACAGTTCTTTGCTTCCTTCCAGTGATCGTAAGCATGTGCTGTCGTTTGTGTGTGTATATTATATATGTACCTGGTGCACAATCGAGACGTTGATGTGAATTTCGCTGCTAGGTGTGGCATGCGTACAGTGTTTTTGTGCTCGTGTGCCAAGTTTCATTGCTCTGTGTTGTTCGTACGCCATTCTGTGTCGGTGTTTCTTGGCGCGTGGTAAACATGCACTGCTTTTTTTTTTGTGATGGGTGATCAGAAAGAACAGGCAGTCAGCGCATCACACCCCAGCCCATACTGCCCTCCATGTCCAACGGTTTTTTGTCGAAAAACTAGAAGACTAAACGTTGTATTTTCAAGACTAAACTTTTATTTTCATTTAAGTCATTAGACTTCTCAATAAACACTGCTTTTGTGGTCATTCAGAGGGCGAGGACATTTTTTGGGACACCCTGGACATTATGTCCATGCCCACACCCACACCCATTCATACTATGACCTGGAGTTGGGACACTGTAATGATTAGTCTGCATTGCCAGCTGTTTTTGGCTCAGAGGTGCCTTTCCTCATACTCACTCTTTTGTTCAGCTTATAAAAGCATGTGATCAACTAGACATTTCAGGAAAAAGCCATACTCAATATTTCCTTGGTCACTTTTAAGATTGGACTGGTTCACCACAGGGAGGTCATGTATACTGGAGCTGGTCTGACATTTGAGTCTGTACTAAACAGACACCCCAGGAAGCGTTCGCTCTTCCTTATCATTTCTCACCGAAACCGAATGAACACCGAGCCATGGCCGAGTTTCAGACCAATAAGATCTAGACAACGCTCGGCGAAACGACATGTCTGTCTGATACAGAGTTCTTAGCACAGCTCCAGCCCACAGACATGTCAGGGTCGAGGGATTCCCTAATCCTCGAGCACCCCCTGCACGTTCACGAGCACTCATAATAAAGCGCCAAACAACTGGGCGGTTTCCCTAATGAGGGGTCACGGATGCTCATGAGATACACGGATAATGTGGACCATATGAAAGTTCTCCCACCTCAGAGTTATAGAGATTAGCCAGCTTCTCCTGTGCTACTGATTAAGAACTACTACAGCCATCCTTGGGAATATTATCTGCTGTTTGGGATATATACACACACATACACATATAAAGAGGAGCAAGGAGACTTCTGGATTTGCGTCCTAAAATTCCACCTTTAACTTTCACCAGGAGGTTGTGAGGTTTCTAAATGCTTGATTAGATCGAGGGCAAGCGCCGTTGGAGGAACCAGCAAGAGGAAGCTAGATTTTCATCGAACCCAACTGAAATAAATAAATACATTTTAAAAACCCCATCCCCTCGGATCGTTTACCGTTCCCTTAAGAGCCACTCGTCCAAAAACACGAATGTACACTGCCTGACTACTGCCAGAGGACGAGTCCATTCGAGAGCGATCCGACCGTCTCATGGCTCGCACACAGGTAAGAAAATACCTAACCCATCATCATGGGAGGAAACGGCGAACATGGCGAATGTTCGCACTCACAGGTCTTGACTTTGTCCTTAGAAATGTCTGCAGTACGGTTGCCCACCTATGTGGATGATAGTCAGGCACAATGTGGGGGCGGGCAGACAGGTAGATGGGCAGGTAGGCCATCCAATCATTCAACCGTTTCATTCGGACCGAATCATCTGATTGGACAGGCTTCATCTCAGTGACACAATGTTTTGTTTTCTTGATTTCAGAGCGTTTGATTTCTTCACAGCTGTCAGAATGTGCAACAAAATAAAAGTTGACGTAATATATCAAACACAAAGCTTCTAAAACAACTTTCCTCCCAGGTTCTCGTCTGGTTGAACCCTTAGTTTCCTCAGCACACCGCACTCGGCGTTACACCGTCGTGTGTTAGCTCTTCACGCTAATCCTGAATCTCATTCCTCCAACCGAACATGGACGACCCACAACAGACCCGACACGACTGGTGTTCACCCCCCAAGATGGGGTTTCAACGCACATTCACGTGTACACAAATACGGACATTTCGCGAAACGCTTCAGGTGTGTGTGTGAGAGAGAGAGAAACGGGTCAAACACGTCCAGTCAGCAGGCTGCTGATCCCACCACCCCGCGCGACGTTGGCGGTTAGGTTAGCACCAATGCTAACTCTGCTCTGTTTATCACCCCAGTCAACGAATAAACCTCCACATGGGCCTCGAGTTACACTCCACAACTCACACTGCTCCACACATTACTACTTGTGTAATGTAGTTAAGTCCATATTTATCATTTTGTACATGTTGTCCTGCCCGCGTGTGTGTGTGTGGGGGGGGGGCAACACCACCACAAGTGACCGAGCCGCGTCCACCAATATCGCGCTTCAATCACTGGAACAAAATAAAGCGCTTCAGTGTTTTCTTAGCCAACAGCTGGCACTCTTTTGCGCAACAACACGGCTTATGGAAACGGAAAGCGTCCGAGGAAACCGATAACTAGCTCATACTCGGTCATAAAATCGGCTAACTCTGTGAAGTTCGCTCAAATTCATTCACAGCTAATGGTGTTATGCTAGCTAACTGCCTCCTGTAGCTAAGCTAGCTTAGGTGTTAAGGGCAGCGCGGACCAGCCATATCATATAACCTGCCATAAACTGTACACACGTCCTTCTTATCTTACTATTAATGTTGGGTGGTGTCTAGGTACTTTAGGAATGGCCGTCTTGTGAGTTTTTCACGCAGAAACATTAACAACAGTGTGTGAAATAGCAGTCCTTTATAGCCGCCTGAAACACGGCATCGACATTTCACACACAGCTTCGGGAGTCTGAGCATTTCAGCGCTGCTTTTCAACCCAAGGTTATTATTGCCATAAATAGCGCTTAGAAGAAGCAAAAGACGAAGGGAAAAGTCTAAAATACTCGTGCATGGAGAGGTTCAGGTTTATTTCAAGGCAGGTTAGGGTGAAATGACTAATGCTCGCTAAAAGCCGTGTTTGAAGGGCTCGTTCCCCGATGTCAACTGGGATTGGCGCCAGCTTCCCCCCGCGACCCTGAACAGGATTAAGCGGAAGAAGACGAATACGAATACCCCACGCACTTCTCATCGCGCGCGCGTTCCAAGATGCCGTTTTGCTAGCGAGTTAGCTTCCGAGCCTGCTGAACGGCTTTAGCCAACACACGGACCGCATTGCATCCTGCTAGCGATGCTAACGTGGCTAACCAGCGCGAGTGGATGCAATGAACTGACAATGAAGGAAGAGGAGCAGTGAGGGGTTAGACATTAAACCCGCGCCGCCATGGTCCCCAGTAGAAACTCAGACAGAAGTGTGAAATCATCTCTATATCGCTAGATGTCTGAAGGATAAGCGTTTCACTCACAAGTCATTTTTTCCGGATTTTTCCCAGTTTTTGATCCAATCAGTAGGGAGGATCAGCGCCGCCATCTTCCCCACTACACCGCCACACTGTTGCCCGGATGTTCAGCACAACGCTACGGGTCAAGGGGCGTTATTTCCCCCCCCTACCCGTTTTCCGACCGAGCTCCCTTCCCGTGCTGGGATTGGTTCACGATGCACGCTGGCAGGAAGAACGAGGTTTCTGATTGGTTACTGGGTGTGACGCAGGATGAAACAGCCAATCCGAGTGTCGACAGCCGGATCTGGCAGGTTCCAGGTGTTGGGAAAAATACTCGTCAAATGACGCGCGTTGTGAGAGATTGTACAAAGGAGAAACTTGGTTTCGTTGTCAACATGGTCTGTTCATGGATTTGGCTCAAAGCTGGGCTTCAGCAGGCCTCAAACATCTGGGTAGCATCTGCTTTCAGATGAAAACCATTAAAAAACAAACAAACAAAACAAGCCATGCGTTGCTTAAATCACAGACAGATGTTTAAAACCGCAGGTCATCACTGATGCAGGGTTTCTGATTCCCATGTTGGAGTGGAAGGAGTCTCCAGTGTCAGTGCTGTGCAACACACAGAGGCAAGGACGCTGTGCCGTGTA
>JAQLOM010000002.1:8256308-8275038 GCA_030068315.1 Chrysichthys thysi
ACACACACACACACACACACACACACACACACACACACACACACAGGAACGCACACACACACACTCACACAGGAACAAAAAAGATATCCATTGGTGCACTGGTAGCTTGTTTATAGTTGGATTCTGATGCAGTTCCCAACCTGCGGTTGGACCCTTGGGCAAGACCCTTAGCTATGTTTCTATATGCATATACAATATGTTTGTATTATATGTAACAGATAATAATTAGCTGCTGTTTACCACCTGCCATTTCATCCCCACCCCTCCCCTGCCAACACCTTCATGGCCCAGCTGTGTGTATTCTGACAACACACAACACAAGACTCAATGTACTTAAGGTTTACAAATACACAATCCTGGTCACCCCCCGTTCAGATGGCACCCCAGGTCTCCTCCTTGACTTTACATGAAAAAGAAAAAGCTAGGTGTGATTTAAATCACATCCATGATCTGGACCTGTTCAGGATTGTAAGGTGATCATTAAAGACCAATGGGGTTCGATGGTGTAATATTGGTGCTGTTGTTGGATCCTGAGGCGATGGGTGGAGGTGAGCTGCAGGAATGGCCTAGAAGGCTGAAGTAATATTCATTCTCAGAAAAACAGGTTTTAAGTAAGGTTTCTTAATGTGGGTTTTTTCCAGGTTCCTCCCATCTCAAGAACATACAGGTAGGCTGCTCTAAATCACTCGAGGTCTGAATGAGGTGAGTGGAAAGTTATCTTTCACTGTGTGTTGAATTTGTACACTTTGCATGGGACAAATGAAGAATCTTGGAGCTGGAACCTTTTGAATCTACTGGCATTTTCATGGGAGGTTGGATGAAACCAAAAACCAGACTGTAACTCGAGCTGAGAAAGTTGAACCATGGACCCTGGAGCTGTGAGGTGGCAACTACCTCATGAGTTTTACCTTAAAAGTGAAATAAAAGTGTACTCGTATAGCGCTCGTGTTTAAACTTAGGGGAACAGCCGGCATGACTGTCACTGCCCTTGGCGCTTAACCAACCGGCTATTTGACCGACCTGGATTGTCCGTGCTTGACACTTTGACTAAATGTAAATAAATCCAAAAGTAATCCACTTTTTCTGCAACACCCATCCATCCACCCAGCTTACTTTCCGCACACTCCCTATGACTGAGGAGTCTCTTTTGGACAGTGGAAGCTCTGTGGCTAAAGCACCTGTTCTTGCGGTTAGGAATGTGCGCATTTCAGGTTAGTGAGGTAAAGTCACGCGTCGAGGCTTGACACGCACCCGAATGTGCCTCTTGTGTGTCCTCCCAAGCACACGCCTCACTCTCGAGTCATCTGTAATAAGAGGGTGGGGACGAGAGAAGCCATGCATATAAGATTGGGAGGATAAAAATAAAACCAGCTCCACCTCCTTCGGATTACGCTCAGCCTCACGGTCACTCTTCCACTTGATCTGATGTTTTCCCAAACCTGATTCGAGATCATTCTCTCTCTCTGTCTCTTTTTTTTTTTAAGACAGAACAATGCAAAAACATACACACCTTAAGCCAAACCAGAAAAAACACACAGGCTGCCTGATGACGCAGATATAATTACGTTCTCAAACGTACATGACTAAATTCCTTGTTTTCCTCTCGATATAGAGTCCGAGTCTTTTGATCACTGGTTAACTTGGTTACCACACCCCGACTAAGAATGCCAGTGCTGTCGAGACGTTGCTCTCAGGTTAGCTTTTTCTCCAGTATGTGCATGGATAATACTTCACACTTCTGATCCTGTGCAGAAAATCATCTGGTGAGGAAACCAGCTTGTCGTGTGCACTTGAGAGCTTACGCTGGACTAGGTGAAATATGTCAGGAATACAAAAAACTGTTCTTTTCTGCACAGGGTACTATAGAGAAATTTCTTTGTTAGTTTTTAGTGCTAATGGGATAGGGTTAAGATGACTAAAAGTTGCATGCCGTTTCAGTGACATGATAGATCAGTATTGTTGTTTGAGCCTTACATGAGGGAGAATCAAAAAGTAAAGGCAAAGTACATTAAACTGCTTGAATCGACGTGACTGTCAGAAACTGAACGTATCACTTCCATTTTCCACATGGTCCGCATGCAGGACGACACATTTGTCGTATTGTTCGACTTGCTTCTGCATTCCTGCAGAGAAGTTGTTTTTTTGGCGGCTCCCAAAGCCAGGTTCCTTTACTTCATCATCAGAGGTGACTCTGCGACCATGCAGCGCCTCCTTCAGGGGATTGAAGATGTGATGATGGCTCGGCACCAGATCCGGGCTGTAAGGAGGACGTGGGAGATATTTAAATCCAACCCGTTGCACTGTCTCTACTTGGACGTGCATTGTCCTGGGGCAGCAAGACTGTTTTGGACAGCATTCCTCTTCTTTTGCGGCGAATTGCAGGTTTATTTTCATTTTGCTGCGATGCACAGTGATTTCCGCTGTTCAGTGTTTGTCCATGCGCTTGGAAATGCACCAGAATAGACCCCTTCGTGCCCCAAAAGAACGTTTAAAATGATTTTCTTGGGGGAGGGTTGACATTTTTAAATTTCTTCTTCGCTGGAGAAGACGGATGTCTCCACTCCAAGCTTTGTCATTTTCTCTCCAGGTTATCACGTGATTTTTAAAATTGACTTTACTTTTTCATTCTCCCTTGTACTTTACTGTACTTTAATGTACAGTTGATCCTCGCATTAACGGACAAATTGGGGGGAGAGGTTGCCTGTTGACTCGAATAGTCCGATGATGTGAAGTGTTTTAGTGTGGGGGGTTAAAATAATGGAAATCCAAGGAAAAACACCACTAAGGTCCATAAAAGTCCCACCCAAGTACTGGACACATGACAAGCGGCATAACGACCAACATAAATAGGTAAGTACATTGAGAAAACAGTGCGGTGAAAAACACCAAATAATCACCGAAAAAAAACAGTATAGCTTCATAACGACCACAGCTCAACCGACGCTTGTAAACAACTTGTAGCACACGCGCCACCGCCACCTAGCGGACAAGTGCTGAACTACAGGACTCGGTTCACAACACCCGGGAATTTTAACCTTTCGTACCGGACATTCTGGCTAATGGATTATGTATTCAAACCAGCGGATTTTATTTTGTCCGTTGCATCCGATATCCGTTAATGCAGTAGATCCGACATCCGGTGACTTAGTAGTAGTAATAGTAATAGTGGGAGTAGTACTAATAGTTGTAGGAAGAGGAAAAGGACACGTTTAAGTAATAACAGA
This sequence comes from Chrysichthys thysi, assembly GCA_030068315.1. Taxonomy (NCBI): domain Eukaryota; kingdom Metazoa; phylum Chordata; class Actinopteri; order Siluriformes; family Claroteidae; genus Chrysichthys; species Chrysichthys thysi. The sequence continues at coordinate 8,259,533 of JAQLOM010000002.1, forward strand.
GGTCTAAGGAGGAGGAGGAATGTTAGTGAGTGTTCAGTTAATGTTTTATGTGACAGTTCTGAGGTCAGAATCCTTGGAATGCTTGGCCTCCAGTTTAAACTTTTTTACTTTATGCTTGGTCGTGTTTCTGGCAACACCCTGACAAGAATTATATATATTTAAAAAACCCTAACCAGTACTGAGCTACTGCACAACTGAGTTGTTAAGTAAACGATATGACTGTACTGCAATGAAACACATCAAGGCTGGTGGTAAAATTGAGAAAAGTACTTTTTTTTTTTTTTTAGATAAAATCAGCATTTTTTGGGTTGAAAACAGTGCAAAAATGCCATCAACTGGTTAAAATCATCTTGAATCTTGCAAGGCCAATGTTGATAGAGTTGACCATGCAGTGCTTCTCTACATTATAAAGGTTTTAGAAAAGAAAGAATGTTAGGAATAAATATTCGTGGCATCGCTAGCTAGCAGGAGATCGATGGCAGAAATGAAAATCCTACTGTGTGGAAGCTAAAGGATCCCTCACGAACTATTTGCATAATGTAGGCTGGTTATTGCAGTGAAGCGAACATTGCTGGAGTTTAGCGTGACAGCTGTACAAAACTTTGACCTGAGCCAAAATGCAGATGATGAGATACCATACTGAGCTGCAGAATACTACAAAACATGTCAAGCCACATATTTGCGAGTACACGCCACATCTTCAACGAAATGAATTAATGAGTGACTGTGGAACTGTACATATGCATAAAAAAAATATTAGTCCATCATGGAAGACTCTTAGATAGGTGTTGTTTAATAGAGGAGAAACTTTCTGACTGGGGTACAAAGAGAGACAGGAATTTGTAGGAAAATAACTAAGGAGAAGGTTAAGCTTCAGGCACGATTTTTCTCATAACTGTAATTATATCATAACTTTATTTAAATCTACTGATAAATGTAAACTGCATCATCGCCACATTATTCATTTAATGGGCAACTAGGATACTCAGATGATCTCTACAAACGCCACCCAAAGATGACACCTGATCATCACATTTACGTGTTTTTGTTGTCCGACGTCCCAATCCAGAGTTATAATGTTTGCCATCATAATAACCTCCACTCTTCTGGGAAGGCTTTCACTAGATTTTGGACCGTGGCTTTGTGGATTTGTCCATTCAGCCACTGAAGCATTAGTGAGACCAGGCATTGGTGTTGGGTGAGCAAGCCTGGGGTGCAATCAACACTCCAGTTCATCCCAGAGGTGTTCAGTGGGGTTGAGGTCATGGCCCTTTGAAGGCCTCTCGAGTTCTTTCACACCAATCTTGGCTAATCCTGTTTTCATGGAGCTTGCTTTGGGCCCAGAACACAGTCATCGTCATGCTGGAACAGGACTGGGCCATTTAGTTCACATGAAGGGAAGCGGTAATGCAATAAAGATGATACAAAAACATTCTCTACAACTGTGTGCTTCCAAATTTGTGGAAACCGTTAGGAGAAGGCCCACATCTTGGACAGTATGAGTATGAGAGGAGAAAGTGTACACAAGCATTTGGTCATATAGTGTATTTACATTTATGTATCCCCTAATAATCATAATAATAATAAAGCATTAACCTATGCAAATGATTATATGGGGTTATACAACAGTGCTGTGGAACGCTCGCTTCTGATTGGTCAAAAGATATTGATTCATATTCATCTCAGTGCTGCTGTTTACAGCCAGGGCGGCACGGTGGTGTAGCGGTTAGCACTGTTGCCTCACAGCAAAAAGGTCCTGGGTTCGATCCCCGGGGGCGACCTGGGTGCCTTTCTGTGTGGGTTTCCTCCTGGTACTCTGGTTTCCTCCCACAGTCCAAAGGCATGCACAAAAAGGATTAGGCAAAATGACTACTCTAAATTGCCGTAGGTGTGAATCGTTGTCTGTCTCTGTGTGTCGGCCCTGCAGTAGATTGGCGACCTGCCCAGGGTGTAACCCCACCTCTCGCCAGAAGTCAGCTGCGATTGGCTCCAGCTTCCCCCCGCGACCCTGAACAGGATTAAGTGGTAGAAGATGAGTGAGTAATTCATTCACAAGCTACTGTATGTAACATTAGTCATTTACGTGAGCAGCTTAGATGCATGTAACAGATTACTAGTTTGCTTTAGGAGTAAAAGTTAGTTCACAGATGAAAACATGACATTGATTTTCATTACTTAAAACATTTGCTTTTTACTTTTTACCACTTTCACGTTTAACTGAGTAAGTACGTAAGTACCAAATCATGGCTGAACATGAGTGAGTGTATATAGACTAATATATTAATATTTCTATGGTAACAGAAGAGTCTTGCTGGAGGAACTTGGTATGTTGGAGTCTCCAGATAAAGAGATTTGAAAAAATGTGTCATTGACATTGTTGATATGGTGACATTTTCTGTGGTGAAACAGTTCTAAAAATTTTTTGAAAGTGTCAGCGCTTTGTAACCCCCAGGGGTAAAGTGGTTCTATACAGTTTTACGCCATGGAATGGGAGCTTTGCGGTTTCCTCGTCACTTGTTCAGGTGCGTTTCCTGTTATAGTAACTCCAAAATGAGACAGGAGAGGTAAAAAGAGATTCCCGTAAGGAGAAAGACTGTTTATAGCTGCTATAGCGCAAATGATAACAGGAACTAGCTTGTTCTGCAGACGTTCCACATCATCAAACTATAAACTGATGAAAGTGTGACGTGTCACTCTTTGATTAAAAATCTATATTATTAATAAAAACACTTCATGATGTGTTGTCCTTGATTTTCTTTTCTTCATATAACAGCATGTCTTATTGTGTTATGCCTTCCATATCAGACTTTCGTCCTCACAGTGCCATAGTGGATAACACAAACACTGGTGGTGAAGTGCTGCATGTTTATTGAAACAGCTTTCACAATCTGAGAGCTGTAATTTTATTGATTTTATTGACTTCCAAACTGACGGCTATACGATATCTGAACACCCTCATGCGTGCCATAACTTTTATAGCATCATTAAAAATCATCTTTGTGTGCTTTAAGTGTGTGAAACGAGCTAGGAACTGCAGTCCACAAGTCAGGAATCCCGCCCGTGATGAGAAACATGGTATACCAGGGCAAGGAGCAAAGCGATTAGTGAATGATTAGCTTCTGTAAAATCTTCTATCTGCGTGTCAGCATGAAAAATGAAGTAGGCCTGATAGATCTTTCTAATCTCTGATCAAACTGATCATGTGTAGTAAGGTTTGAAAGTAGCGTAATGAGTACGCATAGTAAAAGAATGTTATTACTATTAAAAATAAACCCACCGAGAGTTCGCAGTAAAAGATTAGAAAATAAATCGATTAATTATGCAAGATTCAACATGATAATAACAAATGTCAACATTAGGCAGCTAATTGTATGAAGCAGCTCAAATCCCACATTATACTGAGCGATGTAATTACAGTCCATCTGATATTCAGTAGAACATGTTGTATCTCCCCACACAAAACTAACACACCTAACAGGCTCAACAGGTGTCTTGTGAGGGACGTCCATTGGTTGTCCCGCTTGGCATCTGTTGCTTTTCATCACTCGGCCAGTAGGAAGTGCCTGCAGCTGAGAAAACACAATTCTGGGAAGTACAAATACTGAGGAGTATAATGGGCCCCTGTTAATAAAACCATATTTATGTATATATATATATATATATATATTTATATATATATATATATATATATATTTTTTTTTTTCTTCTTTGCTTTCTAAAACATCCAGTCCATCAAAAATCTCCCATGAGTGTTCACCTGGGTTGAGAGCTGGTGACTATGAAGGCCACAGCATACATGCATTATCTTTACCCTTTATTCGTTAAGGGTCATGGGGAAGCTGCAGCCAATCCCAGCTGACTTTGGGTGAGAGGCGGAGTACACCCTGGGCAGGTCACCAATCTATCGCAGGACTAACACGGAGTCGAACAGCTGTTCACCCTCACATTCATACCTATGGGGAATTTAGAGTGGTCAGTTGACTTAATGTGGGATCGGACTTCTTAGGAAACACCGCTCTCATCAGGATCGAAATGTTTCCTCATACACTTGTGAAACACTTTATATCTCAAAAGTTCAGTTTATAAAATAGCAGATGTTGGAAGTCTAGGACAGCAGATTCCATAGCCTGAAAATCCATTGTTTGACTGGATTGCATTATCCATTATTTTGCCATATAGCTTTGCGAGAGAAAATCTGAATATAAGTATAGAGTTACTTTTATAAACATGATTTCATTACCAGGGCCATTTTTAGTGCTAAGGTCAGTAGCCGGAATAGTAGTGTGGGAGGTTTGGCTTCAAGCTTCTCCCAGCTTTAGGGTCCCAGGTTCGATCCTGAGCTTGTGTTACTGTCTGCGTGGGGTTTTGCATGTTCTCCCTGTGTCTGTGTGGCTTTCCACTGGGTTCTCTAGTTACCTCCCATTGGCTACGTTGCTACTAGGTGTGAATTTGTGCATGCATTGTGTTCTGCCCAATGTTCCTGGAATAGGTTCCAGATCTTCCACCGCCACCCTGACCAAGATACAGTGCATATTGAAGATGAATCAATGTTATAATGTTTCCATCCCTTTTGCTTAAGGGGAGGCACATAGCATTGCTGTCTCACTGCTCCTGGGTTCAATCCTGAGCTCAGGTTTCTGCCTGTGTGGAGTTTTGCATGTTCTCTTCATGTCCATTGGAGTTTCATGTGAGGTTCTCCGGTTTCCACCCACCTCTCAAATCGTGTTTTAGGTGGATTACTAGTGTCTCTAAATTGCCTCTAGGTGTGCCTGGTGTCCTGGTCATCCCATCCGAGGTGTATTCCTCCCACCCTCATGCCCAGAATTCCCGGCTCAGGCTCTGAATACACAGCGACCCCATCTTATGAAAGATACAAATCTTTCACAGGACACTGTCCATGGTTTTTCAGAGCCCATGCCTTGTCTTCTGGGTTTTCATTCCAGCAGGATATTCACTTCCCCCTGCATGGATTAGACCTGGTTTAGTTTGTAAAAGATGAATTTGCAAGTCAAAAGGAACATCTATAAAAAGACTGTTGGACTGACCAGGCTGCTCTGGTGTAATTGAATCATTATGCCATTTTTTTGATAGTGCACTAACTACGAGGGCTGCTAGCAAGACTGCGACTGCCGAAACACTCCGAGACAGTGCAGGGGAGGATATGTTTCGACAAACCTTGATTAGAGCTTTAAGCACAGCCTTCATCCCACACCTTGATGGCTATTTCTTGAGTTAAGAACCTTCTATTACAATCTAACAGAGCATTATATACTCAGAAAAGGGTGTGTTTGGGGCATATTAGCGGGATAACTAGGAATAGTGACCTATATTTAGATAAATACCATGTTTCTTGAAATCTCCAGCTTAAAATCAGTCACTAAGTGAAGGGTGTTTGTAATAAAGCACACCAAAAACACACAGCACAGAGCCTCATGCGTGCACTACAATCAACAGGGATCTTGAACTCCAGAGGAACATGAGGAGGGGGCGTGGTTTGGAGAGGCGGGGTATCTGACACATACAGCAGGAATCGGACCAATCCTATTGAAGACGCCTTTGTAGTGTTACGGTTTTGGACCAATGGGATTAACGTGGGGGCGGGGACTTATCCTGGTTGTCCGGTGTAGTGGAGAGAGTTGATGAGCCGAGGCCGGGAGTCGGACACCAGCCGGGCGCTGAATACTTGGGACCAGCAGTGAGTAAGTTCACTTACACTGGCGGCTTATTCATTTGGGTTTGTTTTTATTTATTTTTTAACTTTTGTTTGTGTTTTGGTTTATTCGGATATTTCTGCGGGCTCTTTAGTAGCTCGTGCGGTGAACCGTGATTTCTCTTCAGTTAGCCGGGTTGCTAACCCTAACAAACTTTTTCCTTTTTTTCGTATTCATTTATTTCAGTTAAGTTTATTTATTTTTTTGCTTTCCATAACACTTTTGTCGCTGAATGAGCATTTCGTCTGTGTTTGTCGACACCTTCGGGCTGTCAGAACCCTGTTTGACCTGTTTTTGGCAACAGTCGACGTTTGATTTTTTCTTTAACAAACAAACAAAAACGCCAAATACTTGTGTGAGGGGAAAAGTGTTCGGAGCGCGCGCCCGCCGAATAGCTGAGCTCGAGCTAATGCCGCTAATTGCACAACTGCAGCGCGAGACGCAAACATTTCGCAAAAAGTTTCGTTAACAGTGAACCCCTGCCTATATCGCGGGGCCACGTTCCGGCGCCCGAGCCGCGACAGGTGAAGTCCGCGAAGTAGCGCCGTCACATTTATTTTATTATTTATATATATTTTACGGCATATAAACCCGTCCTACTCTCTTATTAACCTTTCCCACACTCTTATAAACACTTTCCATGCTCTTAAACACTTTCTACACTCTTAAACCTTGCATTTTCACAACATATAAAATTCTACCGTTACTATATGCCGGTGAGCTGACTTCCTGTTTATATCCGTCCTAGCCAATCCTAGCGCTCCCTCGAGGTCACCTGACTGGTCCGCCTGACAAGCGGAAGTGACGTAAACTGCGTTTTCGTTGTGTATTCATCTGCTGATGAAATACATACTGTGTTTTATTTCGATTTAATATTCTTTTAATGAGTTTGAATTAACATTTTTTTATACTCCAGAGTCCCACGAAATAAAAAAAAAATTCCGAAATTCAAAATATTAAACCCCGTGATGCACCGAATCCGTGAGAGGTGAACCGTGATGTTGCGGGGGATTATTGTATTCATTTATTGTTTGTTGCTGTGAAGCACCGGGAGTCGACGCTTTGCCCTCTTTTAGTCCCTTTGTGCAGCACGCAGTATGTCAGATGAGCTCATGTGATCAGCAGGTGCGCTTCTGAGCTGTAGGATGACTGCAGAGAGGGCACTTCCTCCGGGTCCACTGGTTTCACCCAACCTCCCTTTAAACAACAAATACAAAAGCAACTAAAACGTGGCAGAACCTGGCAGTTCCTGGACAAGTTGTCCTAGGGTGTTTGGGCATGTGCAGTCCAGTGTGTGTGCCCATAAATTCATGCCTTTGCTTATATTTGAATCCTGAAGGCATTTTCTGTTCATTTTCTGATCATTGATCTACACCATTGGTTTCTTGGGTGCCCAGGTTGTGTATCTGGATTTACCAATGATCACATGTAGCATTTTCCTTGAATCGGACGATATAATGTAAACTTTCCTCCTTTCTTCTTCTTTAGCATCTACATCTTCACGAAGACAGAAGAACTGGTGGATGTTGTATCGCTATAAATGTCGTACACTGGAAACGTGTTTGTAGGCAACTGATTTGCGAAAGAGTTGTATCTGAAAATTCGAAAGCATACCGCATCCCCAGGAGTAGGCGTTATGTTATGCCTGATTCAGGTTGATGGGCCTGACCAGAGATCTAAAACCAGTAGACCAGTAGATCTCGCAGAGTGTGTGCGCGCATGTGTGTGTGGATGCATGGTGCCAAGAATTGGACTGGTGTCTTCTTTGCCATCCTGAGTGTGTTCCAGTAGATGAACGAACAAAGATTCAGGAAAGCAGTCGGGGGGGGGGGGGGACTCCCAGACTTTAGCTGGGCGATATATTGCTACGTTATCGTGATATGAGCGTTCATATTGTCAGCCAACTGAATATCGTTAGTATCATGATTTTCCACAAATGAACAGGGAGCTGCATTGTTTTTTACCCGTCATAAATACATCGGTCAAGAGTCTGTGTGATGTAGCATGATGTGTAGACTTGTATAGCGAGCTTAATAGTTATTACGCCAAGTAATTCAGTCTGCATGTGCTGCATGTTCTTTTGTCTCTGAATGTTATTTTTCATAACATGATGTATATCGCGATAAATATCGTTCTCGTGAAAATATCAGAAGATATCGCGATATAATGTTTAGGTGATATCGCGCAGCCATACCAACATTTATTTGGTTATGTGAGTATTTCAAAAGTGGATTGCCTTAACTCATTCATTCATATTAAAGCCTCAGTTGTAGTGTAGTTGTTACCAGATATGTAAATGTTTTTGTATTAACACGCGACATTTCTTTCAGTTTCCCTTTTTTGTTTCTGGTTTGGGATGCAAAGTGTCTAGGGCGTCTTGTACTCTGGTGCACGCTGATCAGTCGCCTTAGTCAACTTGTTGTGATTGGTGTATGGGCTGCTCAGATACATAAGCACTGGTGTGCAATGGTCATAATTAAACACTCCTTTTGCATCCAGCAGTTTGTTTGTTCGATTTTATCTATCGTGGGCAATTTGCATACTCTTTACACCTGTTGTGCATTTTCAGTTAACAGTATATGTGCCTTGTGTTCATGTCGCATCATGATGCTGTATGTTGTACTTTTGCACTACTAAGTGTAGGGCGTTTATTAGTTTTTGTTTCTAAAATTTCTTACGTTCAATATTTTCCCGTGTCGACGTGCTGAAATTGGGTGATGGAATCCCATGCTAGTGTTTCAATTTGATTTCTAAAAGCGGATCATGGACACTTTTCTTTGTTAGTTTGTACACAGTCTTTCTACCAGTCAGACTGTTTTAAAAATAAAAGCAGTAAAGCTCCTCATTAACCAGGTTGGACCAAACTCGGGTTAGGGAGAAGAAGAAGAAGAAGATGGATGGATGGTTGGATTGCTGTTCAATAACATTTGTATCGGTTTTAGTGGAAAAGGCTCTGTATGCTGAAGAGCTAGAAAAATGGTCTGATTTGCATGAAGGTTGCATTCAACGTAATGATGAACCACAGAACGCAATGGTGTATGTCCTTTATTTATTTATTTATTTATTTATTTATTTTAAGATTACTGAACTTAATATCTTATTGCCAAACACACCATCTACTAAAGCCATGGGAACTTGAGAATGTTTACAATAAATACAAGTATAGGTATAAGATGCCATGTGTAAGGAGTAAATGAGTCCATTTGTGCCATGCTGGTTTCCTCCTCTCTGATCGTTTGTCACGCGTTAGCAGTTTCCACGTGGAGGCTAATATTCCAGTTATAAACGTTCAGCGTATAGGTGAGTTTAGTCGACAGTGACACCGAGGGCATGAAAGCCCAAACTGCATGAAACTGCTTCAGATAAACCCCTCGATGAGAATTTAGGAAGGCCAATCAGAGTTAAATTTCAATCAGTTAGAGGGGTAGTTTAAACCTTTTTTATAAATGGATCAAAAGAAACTTTCCGTTCCACGTAAATGATTTAACCTGAATTTTTCCTGGCGGTGTTGTTTCTGCGCATGCCCTCCGTCTGGATGTAAATACGTGCTGATTTATTTATTTATTTTTGTCACCTGCTAACAGCATGTGTATCGCCACGTACTGCTCCCAGGAGTATTGAACAGTTGTGCCAAGGTCTCCCTCGTCTGTTTTTCCAAATGGACATTGTTAACGGTGACTTTAGTTCAGTTAAAATAAATAAATAAATTAATAAAGCTATTGTCCCAAGATAAATTTTCAAGTAATTTGGACTTGGCAGCAAAGGTGCGGCTCTGTATAGTCCAGCATTTTATTTATATTCTAGCTGATTCCCCAGTGGCTTCACTCGCTGAGTGCAAGGGGAAAAAATAAAATGCAGTATTTTATAAAGTAAGTTTGTTAATTTCCAATTGTGTTTTTCAACAAATAAAGAGTATTTACAATAACATAAATCAATATAAACGTGATTAACATCATTATCATATAAGAATATGACATAAGAAGCACATTGCATATAAATATAAATTTTTAAACAGTAAAAAATTTTGCTGGAAGAATTTGAACAACATATAAGAAGCATATGAATTATTAAACAGTAAAACATTAACATTTAAGCAGTAAAGATACGTTGAGTACTACTGCAGTACTTTCGGGTAAACTAAATTTTCTGTTTGTCCATTGGATGCATAAATGTATTAACTTTTTGGGTGCCTACACCGTTTTCGTATAAAATGTAAGCAGCGCTAGTTATGCTGTTTCCGGTCATACGCACGTATAATATGTTCTGTGGTCATACGTAATTTCTGTTTCAAAAGCACTTCCAAGGAGAGGTTTACTTTCTAGTTGTTTCTCGAATAAAACAGATTGGCTAAAATGCTGTCCATGGCTTTTTTTTATGCAGCAGAATAAGCCAGCTACAGTACGTGTCAAATGTTACTCCGACTGTATAGCTTTCAGTCGAAAGACACGTGTCTGTCTGGTTGCTTTCATGCAGGCGGTTCGTTCAGAATGTAAAATGTTTGCATGTAAAGGCACCCAATGAAGGATCTCTTCCTTCTGAACAGGACATCAGACTCGTTTTCCAACCCCATCATTTCCATTGCTGATGAGGCAAGGCGGTGTCTTGTGCCGATCTGTCTTGGCTTGTATTACTGCCTATGCGAATTTAAGCTTTTCAAATTAGGAATATGCCTCTGGTGATTATTCCAGTGTTCCAGGATCTGAGCTGTCCCACTGGCCGAGGGGTTAATTTTAGCGTTGCCCAAAATGGTTTCAAATGAATTTCTCTAAATTTCAGGTTTAATCGACGTGTACTGTAAGTCGGAGAGCTGTGTGACAGCTATGCGTTTTACTTTAATCTGCTTGGTTTCAGTATTATATTTATTTCATGTTGTGAGCCTGATTCACAAAAGAGTGTGTCTTAATTACTACATGTAGTAAACGTCATTCTACCGACAGAGTCCTTGCTGCTGGACTGGTGTGTGTCGTGCAGCTGTTAGAGGCATTTTGGGAGCATGAACGACAGTCACAGCACTAAAGTCAAGGCATAGGAGGTTTTATTCCTCTCCCTTCTTTTTCTGCTGAAGGACAAGAGAAAATATGTAGCTATCTCAGCTATGTGGACGCTCATGAACCCTGATTACGGCTTTGTCCTACCCTGCGCTAACTTTGTGCCTTTTTTTTTTTTTTTTTTTTTTTTAATGGTAGAACCTTTTAATTTTATTAATGAAAATTAGTAATGTTTCCAGTCTTTGTCAGCAGCACACAGCAAAATATTTCACCATGTGAGCATAACTCTGCTCAGATACGCTGAAGTGATCTGGTCTGTCTGTACAGTGACATTGTGATGAACAACTCAGTCCTGTGTGCACTCAGTATCTTCATACCTGACAACCACCATATTTGATTAAATGTGATTCCTGCACATGAACTTGCAATTCAGCAACGTGAGGTCCGCAGACATGCCAACACAGCTGTGTCACCTCCAGGATTTGCTTTAGCCATTTATTTATTTAAAACATTTTTTATAGTTAACTGATTAAGTCACAATCACATGGTAAATAATAGATAACATCAAGGCCAGTATTGAGTAAATTTTTAAAGGAAATAAAATGGACAGTTGAAAAGAAATGACATGATTTAAAGGTTAATAGATACAAATATGAATATTAGGTTGGATTGTGAGTAAGGCACTGTATCAGGAGTTTGTCGATATTTTGGTTATAATGCAAACTATAAAGAGGAGAGCTGGAGGGTCTGACCCAAACTGTCTGTAAGCTTAAAAAATAAAAGCCCAAGACTCTGACAGCTGATTAGGAAACGAGAGTGGCAATTCAACGTGTCCGTAACATCGTTATCAGGTCACGTGCCGGACGTCGCCGATACCTGATTCACCCTGTCGGTGTAAATAGAAGTTGTCTGAATCTGAATAATCATACAAGTTTATGGGTGTTATTTATTCTGTACAGTGTATGAATGGACAACATGGCACCCTTCACTCCCATTGTTCGTTCATGAGTCAAAATGGGAATCACCCACTTGCAAAAATTGGAGTCACGGTCTGTTCAGTAGTGAGCTGACATTTAATCACATCTTGCCATGCTGTCCACCAGTCTTTTACATTGCTCTTTTAAAACTTTAAGCCACTTCTGGAAAAAAAATTCAATCAGCTCAGCTTTGTTTCATGGCTTGGGCCCATCCATCTTCCTCTTGATCACATTCCAGAGGTTTTCAGTGGGGTTCAAGTCTGGAGATTGTGCAGAGACAGGGTCATGACCTTGTGGTTCTCCATCCACACACTGATTGACCTGGCTGTGTGGCATGGATCATTTGTTCTGCTGGGAAACACAGTCCTCAGAGTTGGGGAACATTGACAAGCAAAAGGACGCAAGTTTTCTTCCAGGATAGCCTTGTACTTGGCTTGATTCATGCGCTCTTTACAAATAAAAATGTGCCCCATTCCAGCTGAAGCACCCTCAGATCATCACCAATCCTGTACCAGATTTCACCGTGGCCTGTAGGCTTCTACAGATCTCCTTTTGTTTTAGCTCTTTTAGCATGTTTATTAGATATTTTTGTATTCCAATTATATTTAAGGTGCTTCTCGCACTGTTTTTGCCATCCCTACTGGTCTTGTTGCAAGAGGATGGTGCTGACCCCAACAGTGTTTTATATTTTTCCTCATGAAATAGGATTTGGTTCAGGTGATCACCCAGTCAGTAAAATGAGGTGAGCTTGTGTTGAAATCCCACTCTAGACACTGAAATTGTAGTGGTCTCATTTGATTCCTGAGCTGTATATAATTCAGTCATTGGGAGAACTTTATTGTGGCCCAGCACTATAAAAGCGATTGCACTTTTGTAAAGGCTTTGCGTAGTTTCGAGCTCCACATTGATATTCGGTCTTCATCGATGGTGTCAGAGGGAAAGCGCAGCCTTGGACAGTTTTCATGTAAGCCGACATGGCGTGAAAAGCATTTGACGATATCTGAACTAATGTGATTGCCAGATGTTAGGCTGAAGTAAAGCATTGATTTATTACTATGTAGAGCAAAGGGAACCCATGTGAAGTGTGGCACGTCTCATACTGTAAAAGCAATTTTACTGGGCTAAATCTCATTTAGAGAGTCTAATGCGTTGAACTGGTCTTTACTGTACATGTAAGTCCTGAGCCTTGTATTGCAGTGTTATTTCACAAGGAGTTGTAGAAGGAATTCTGTGCCTGCCGCCTTTTAAAGACCTTCTTCCCTTCTGCTGAATTATGAATACACTCCCACTGGGAGAACCGGCCCTGTGCAGAAACAGAAACAGGCCTGTGTGTTTGCTCACGTAGCTGCTCAACGCTTTAGACACGGTCCCTGAAACTAGATTCTTCGGCTTGTTAGGAATGTCTGGTTCTGGCTTTTCTGGAAACCAGTGCAGGGTGATGAAAAGCCTTTTTTAAAAGGCGTATATGTGGCAAAAATTATTTTGGTATAAAGATTCACAGAGCAACCGTTCAAGGAACGACAGGAGAGCAGCTTTACATCTTGGAGTTTAACTGCTGACTCAAATGTTCCTTCATGTTGGTTCAGACATCATTTTTTTTTTTTGCATGTTTGTCAGGACAGCGGTTTTGTAGATGTTTTTTTTTCTTTTTTTTCATTCTCTGATTATCCATTTTGGGTAACGTCCTTGAAAGGTGGTTGAAATGTGGCGGAGCTCGTGGTAAATCAAAACACTGTCGGAGTCCTCACCTTTGTCCCATGCGGTCAGGACACCGTTCGACCAAAGTGACATTGCAAATAGCATCAGAAGAATAATAAACACGGTTCGTGGTTATGCTGATGTGCAAACGTGGTGCTCAGTGATGTGTTTGATGCTAAATTTAGCTTTAGGGAATCTACTGCTCAGATGAATGAGATCCTGTTTGATGGGAAGTGATTACGGTGACGCAGGATTGCCAGTCATGATCGTATCTACGGTGTTATGAGTAGATTAAATTCGTCTGATTAAAGGAAAGCACCATCCTGAGACACTTCACATATGTTTATATTGAAATATTTACGATGTGACGAGCAGTTCTGGTGCTGATTTATTAGCTGATGTTGCATTTATGTTCTTTCTGTGATGATGTAGCACTTGGTTGCTACGCTGATGGCATGACGTTTAATAGGAGTTTAAAATAAGGACATTTCAGTGAGCTCACGGTAAACTGCAAACACCGGACTCTATACGAGACAGTTGCATCACGGCAGAGATTCGCTTCATCTGGTTAGCGACCCACAGGATATTTAGCATGAGAGTGTTGATGGTGGTGTTAGCATGAATGCTGAAGCCCTGGAAGATGATCTGTTTGTGTGTGTGTACAGATGCCGAGGTGAGAGACCTGTGTCACAGTGTCCTGCTGCGTCACTCTCTGTAGGCAGATGAAGAGATTTCAGTTTAGTAACAGTCTCTGAGTATTATGGACTCATATAGGAAGTTTCACCTTTTATTACTGTGAACTTTGCGTGTGTGTTTCGTGCAACCTTTGCCCTTTATTTCCCCCTAGTTAGTTATTTAAATCTTATTTTCCACTGCTTTTGCTTAGCTCAGAACTGGGAAGTGGCTAAGTCTGTCCGTCTCTCCGGACCAAACACCACCACATTTTTTCCCCCTCTAATAAAAGCTGGCGGTTTAAAGAACTATTAGTCACGGAGGCAGCCTTGAATCACCATCGGCAGCAGACAGTCACCGTTTGACTAGGAAATGACCAACACCTCTGATATTTAGCAGTGAAGGTGTTCCATTACTTTGCGATCCTCATGCACCATTATTAAGAGTTCATGCCTGTGTAAGTAATAAAGTCTGTCCGCTCAGCTTGGAAACGTTACAGACAATTCGCAAATAAAAGAAAAGAGCAGAGTTTGTCCGCTGAGAGGGAGCCGTCACTGCAAATCAGTCCAAAGTTCTTGTGTGTGATCACCTTGGTCTCGTGATGAAACCTTTCCTGAGGGGAGTGGTCTCCTCCAGGAAGACGACTCCTCCATTTGCAGTGCACCAAACAGTTTTATGAGAATGACCCCAATCATGTGTGAGCACCTTTACAGTCACGAGGTCTCATCCCAGCTGAACACCTGTCCTCCACCACCATCGTTAAAAACATTTAGCTTTAAAAGACTTGGGTTCTTCCCTGCAGGTGGTGGCCCAACACCTTACTAAGACACTTGATGGGAGCGGTGTTTTGTGTGGTTTTTATTTATTTATTTGTTTGTTTATTTTTTAAAGATTAATTTATTCCACTACTAGAATGTGTACACATCAAGAACTTGTATTGAAATATTTGAGTTGGACAGATGTTGAGCACCGTGGGAGTGCACACCTGTGTGTGTGTGTGTGTGTGTGTGTGTGTGTGTGTGTGTGTGTGTGTGTCCCCACCCCACCCCCCTTAAAATAATTAGCAAGGGTCTGAATTTCATTGAAAACAGAATGCAGAGTCTTTACACAACTAATATAAAACAATATAATGCATCAAGACCAAACTCTAGATTGTTCTGGCCTTGTACATCAAACATTCCGCAACACTTACACCTTTTCAGTTGCACCTGCTAGTTAGCTGTGACTGCAGGTCCACCCCGCCCCACCCCCTGTGCTAATTGTATCTTTTTCTTTCAAAGTCCGCACAGGTGAAAGTACACTAAGTTCAAATGAATCATTTCAGTCAGCTGCCGAATGGCATTTTGTTTACACAGTCAACCTTCTCATCTACGGACACCACAGTAACGGATATCGGATGCAACGGACAAAATAAAATCCGCTGGTTTGAATACATAATCCATTAGCCAGAATGTCCGGTA
>JAQLOM010000002.1:8308963-8333747 GCA_030068315.1 Chrysichthys thysi
AAAGTTATTTCTGTGACCATTGTGAGTTTTTCTTTCATTGACTGAAGGGTACCAACAATTTTGTCCACGTGTGTAGGAACTGCTGTGATCCCAGTTAAACCATTCAGTTTTATTAAGTTAAATATTTTTCACTCTTGATTTTTGAATTCTCCAGCATGATTACCATCAATAGTTCATAAAGACGGGCATGTTTTTCTGTACAGTAGGCTACGTTCTGCTATGGCGTTATCAGGGCGTCACTGCGTCTAAACTGATTTTGGTAACTGAAAACGCCAAGAAATAAAATCCAAACCTTCCAAATTGGATAAGATTCAGACCTTGGTGTCCTAGGGCTAGTTACAGCCAAAATCATAAATACTTTGGGACGCACTTTGAGATTTTGAACACAATTTTCCCCCCGTTAGTGGTCTGCCTGTGGGCAGTATTGAATTTCTTTCTGAAGTCACACTGAAATTAAGCTCTCCCCGCTTTAAGATTGTGCAGTCTTTCATAACTATTTCGTTTATTTTTAAACTAGCCTACTAGGTTTGAATTTTATACTGTGATTTGATTCTGGCAACTGTATATGGTGTTTTCACACTCCTCCAATTTCCCATTGTTCTGTTCACCAGCAGTTAAACACAGAGACACGATACTCTACACACGGAAACACAACAACGTCCTGTCCTGTCCTGTCCTGTCCTGTCCAACTTGCAGCAGTAAAGTCATTTATCTGTTTATACCGATTGGAAATATCCTATAAAGTCGGTTCCCATTGGACTGGAACACCGGTGTACCGCGAGAAAGATTGACGAAAACAAGAATGTTATTTCTTTTCCTGCCTCAATAAATTCACTTCACGTTAACCTGCGTAGTTCTCTTACAGCATGACGGGACAAGTGCTGGAGGAGAGTGCGGATTTTAAAGCCCACAGGCTCTCGGTGAAGACCTCAATGGAGGACGATTCAGAGAGAGCAGACAGCATGCTGAGTCGGTGAGAATCAAACCACTGCCCTGTCCAGATCGTTTGGAAATACATCAAGGTGATTGGACTTGTGTTGCCCTCGTGGTTATACCACAAGTCTACTCGCCTTGATTTCTACTAGACGATATTGCTGGGGTTTGACTGTCGAACGTTACGCAGTGTATACTGAATACAACGTGTGTGTGTGTTGGTCAGCGCTATTGTTGTTGTTGTAAAGTGCTCTATAAATAAAGTGGTACGGTATGGTATGGTGTGTGTGTGTGTGTGTGTGTGTGTGTGTGTGTGTGTGTGTGTGTGTGTTTGTGTGTTAAAGCGCCCATTCTATATGTGATGACACGTCCTCGGAGTTACAGAGGATGGCCACGCTGGAGCCTTGTGGCCCAAACTCTCAGAACTCCTTCCGTGGAAGAGGAGCCCTGTCCAGGTGAGAGCCTTTTACTCAGTGTTGCCTTCAAGCAGGAGGTGACCCACTGTCAGGAGCTTTATATTCGGAGGCTTCATTTTAGACTTTACCACTTTGAGGAAACCGCTGAAGACTGGTCAGCTTGGTTAAAGTAAAGTGTGTTTTTTTTTGTGAAGCAGTTTGGTCCTGCAAAGGACATGTTGGCATGGGACAAGACATGTTGGCTTTAATATGAACAATAAAAAAATCTGTTAAAGCGAAATGCCTGTGTACTCCAGGTTGGTGAGTATGGTGGTGACGCTGCGAGAGTGGGCCCATAAGAGTCTTCAGGAAGAGGAGGAAAGGCCAGACTCGTTTCTGGAGCGTTTCCGGGGGCCTGAGCTTCGCATCACGCACAGCCGCATCAGCAGCAGCCATCCTGATCCGCAAGACGCCAACGCCAAATCCAAGTGAGAAACAGCGCTAGGGATCTTAGAATTTCCCCAGCTAAATCCTGAACTTTGACTCATTCTCACTAAGTGGAATACTCACATGGGAATTTAATTTCCATTGCCATGTTTGTGCCAGATAAATCATTTTTGGTGTCGGAATAAGAAAATTCTCATTGAAAAATAATACAATCAAATTGAAATCTTGGACAGCTATGAAGAATAAAGAGTGAAACAAAATGAAATGAATTAAAGCTGTAGAATTAAGCTATAAATCCTTGGGATTGTGGCAGTAATCAGGCGCTCCTTATCATACTCCTGTGGACACTTTGCACAGTGTTTAAGTGTTTCCTTCTACTGATTAGCCAAAAAACCCCAAAACAAAACGTATAGGTAGTAAAGACATGAAACAGCACAGCTTTGCTCTTAACTAAGTGAGTGAGTACCGTATAGGCACCCTGATGGGGAAGAAATATCCTTCTGATCTCATGTTTTACAATATGGAAAACACTCAAAGGCGTTTTGGGAATCCGTCAACAGGAAGAAGTCGGACGTGTTCATTCTCGCCCCAGCGGATGACATGTACTACCACTGGCTGTTTGTCATCGCTACAGCTGTACTTTACAACTGGTGCCTCCTGGTGGCAAGGTAAAGTCACCATCCATTCTCTTTCTTCTTTCTTTTGAGAGCTGCATAAATGAAAGTTCTAGCTGAAAGCACGCAGTCTATAAAGCTGCCTAGACAGCTGTTTCCTTCATGAAACAACAACCAGTTTAATAACTGCAAATCTAATGAAGCCTAATTTAGGCTCTTATTTTAATGATGATTTATGTAAATAACTGCAATTGTGCTTAGCGCAAAGCAGTGTGTGTGTGTCCAGGGACTCACAATTTAGCCATTCATATTTTAAACACAGGGCCTGCTTTGATGAACTTCAAACCAACAACTACATTCTGTGGCTGGTTTTGGATTACCTCTCTGATCTGGTCTACATACTGGACACCTGTGTGAGGCTGAGAACAGGTCAGAAGCTTTGGTCAGCCAGGAAATGTCTGCTCATGTTGCATTACAATGAAATACACCACAATATGGTGGGCTGTTGTGGGGGGAAAAAATATCCCTGATGATTACTTTCCAATAAGAGGATGTCCGAAGTGTTTTATTCCTCTTATACCACAGCAATTTGCCAACATTCACTATATTTATTAGGTAAAGAACAAACAAGTGAAAAAATAGCTCAACTTTCCATGAAACAGTTCGTTTCACCATTAGGCTAATTGGCTACTCTAAATTGCTCGTAGGTATAAACATGTATGCGGTGGATTGCCCAGGGTGTACCCCGCCTCTCGCCTGAAGTCGGCTGGAACTGGCTCCAGCGTCCTCGTGTAACCCTGAACAGGATTAAGCAGCAGAAGACGAGTGAGTGAATTTCCTTCACCCGCCATTCCTTATTCTGACTCAAAGTTTAAGTTAGCTAATTTTAGTGAGACGCCATAAAGAGACCCCCAAACCCAAATACTTTACTTTGTTGAAAAACTTAAACAGCCTTACCTCTGATTGATACTCGGAAGAGTGCTAAATACACATCTCCTCAATGACAAATTCACGAGATCTACAAACATTTGGAGCATCTACTATACAACTTCATGTGTAAATCATTACTATAAAAAGGGCATTAGAACCACATGACCATATTCACGTGAACCTTACCGCTGGACTTACTCTCTGAGCTGTTATAGAAAAGATATTAACCCTTTCTGAGAAATCAGACTGGCGCATTTGACATTGCTGTGGTATAAGTTTAAACCTCGAGGAACAGCTTTACCTCGTTTACTTGGCTGAGATATTACCTTTATTACCAGCTGATACTTACATGGATGACTGCCACACTGCAGGTTTCCTGGACCAGGGTCTTCTAGTGAAGGACCTCAAAAAGTTACGCGAGAGTTACATCAACACCCTCCAGTTTAAGCTCGACCTCTTGTCCATCCTGCCCACTGATCTGGCCTACATCGCCACTGGTATCCATGTGCCTGAGCTGCGCTTCAATCGCCTGATGCGCTTTTCTCGCATGTTCGAGTTCTTTGACCGCACAGAGACTCGCACCAGCTACCCAAACACATTTCGCATTTCGAACCTGGTGCTCTACATCTTGGTCATCATCCATTGGAACGCCTGCATCTACTTCGCAATCTCCAAGTCTCTCGGCTTCGGGTCGGACCAGTGGGTATATCCCAACATCTCGCATCCGGAGTTTGGTACCCTGACCAGGGGTTACATCTACTGCCTCTACTGGTCCACCCTGACGCTCACCACCATTGGGGAAATGCCAGCCCCGGAGCGTGACGAAGAATATGTCTTCGTGATCTTTGACTTCCTAGTCGGCGTCCTCATCTTTGCCACCATTGTAGGCAACGTAGGATCCATGATATCCAACATGAACGCCACACGTGCCGAGTTCCAAACCCGCATCGACGCCATCAAGCACTACATGAAGTTCCGTAAGGTTAGCAAAGAGCTGGAGGCTCGGGTCATCAAATGGTTTGATTACCTTTGGACCAACAAGAAGACAATCGACGAGCAAGAAGTGCTCAAAAACCTCCCAAACAAACTGCGGGCTGAGATCGCAATCAACGTGCATTTGGAAACGCTCAAGAAGGTGCGCATCTTTCAGGACTGTGAAGCAGGCCTGCTCGTGGAGCTGGTCCTAAAGCTGCGTCCTCAGGTGTTTAGTCCCGGGGACTACGTTTGTCGTAAGGGTGACATTGGTAAGGAGATGTACATCATCAAGGAAGGCCGGTTAGCAGTGGTAGCTGATGACGGGGTGACTCAGTATGCCCTCTTAACGTCTGGAAGCTGCTTTGGAGAGATCAGCATTCTCAACATTAAGGGTAGCAAAATGGGGAACCGTCGCACGGCCAACATCCGCAGCATCGGCTACTCTGACCTCTTCTGTCTCTCCAAGGACGACCTGATGGAAGCTGTGATGGAATACCCTGACGCCAAGAAGGTGCTGGAGGAGAGGGGTCGGGAGATCCTCCAGAAGGAGGGCCTGCTTGAGGAGCTGGGACTCGGTGGGCTTACAGGTCAGCAGATGGAGGAGAAAGTGGAGCAGCTTGAGGCTGCGATGGACACTCTGCAGACCCGATTCGCCCGGCTGCTGGGGGAGTACACAGTCACCCAGCAGAGGCTCAAACAGAGGATCACAGCCATGGAGTGCAAGCTGCAGCGCTCGGGGAGCGGCTACCTGTCTGATGGCAACGAGAGCACTACTGATGGCGACGGCACTCACAGTGAAGTGAACATTCAGCTGTGAACACAACTCTTTCCCAGTGACTTCAATGGCACTCCCAAGGAATGACTCCATAGTGAAAACATTGAAAGATTATATCTACGTTTATAAAAATGCATTACATTGTAAAAAGGTCAGTATGTCAAATGTCAGTAATAGCCTGCTTTTAAGTTGAAATATTTCTTCTATTTATATATGATATATATAATGCACACTATGAGCTAGTTGTTCAGCATTTATGTCTCTTTACCCGAGAGCAATTCCCCAGCGTTTTTAAGTTGCATAAACAACGTAATATAAAGGACTGATTTGACTGAATAGATTACAGTTTATACCATTTTTTTTTTTTAAATGGACCTTTATCATTAGAATTAGCCTTGCATAAATGATTTTAATTTCTAAACAAACAAACAAAACAAGATAGCACTGAAAACAGTCTAACAGCATTTATAGTTCTCTACGTATCATAGTTTTAATGTGACCTTTTGCAAGATGCCTATTATCTTTTAAACGTATTTCTTTACCGCATCCGTTACTCTTAAGAAGAAGTTTAAAATATACTCGTGAACATATTACCGTATGTATTTTACTTGTCATGCTTGACGTGTTTTTTTCTATGTCTGCTCTATATGTATAAAACAATCCTTTGGAGCCACCTTTAGTACTGTCTGAGGTAATGTCTGGGATGTCTCTTTAGGTATACTGTCTTTAATGTACTTACTTACTTAAGTATATTTTATACAGAATGCTCTAGTTGTTTGTTCCTAAGTGTCTGTGTAAAAAGGAATGAAGTATAAAAATCTTGGGGGAAACATTTGTGCACTAAATGCTTAGTTTTTGTTTCCAACTACCTGATTAAGAACAGAAGGTTGTTAAAGGATGAACTTTTCCCATGTAGTTCATGGGTCTTACTTCTGCAGCTCAGTTTAATCAAAATGCTTCATTGGAAACCATCCATGATGTTCATTAGAGTGCATGACAAGCGGTGTGTTTGACTCACGGCTGCATGAATGTAGTCCAGTGTATTACAGGAGTGATAATCAGGATAAATGGAAATGAATGTTCTTAATGAAGCACAGACAACGGGCACAAACTCCTCTGTGCTGACTACTCCACCATGCCAGAAAAATGATGTTACAAAGCACCGACCCTGAAGGTTCCTTCCATAAATGTTAACCTGTCTCCTTATGGAAAACTTCATCATACCAACAATTGTCTGTTTTTTTAGTATAATAATAATAATAATAATAATAATAATAATAATAATAATAATAAATGTATGTTATACACCTGTCTCCCATCTGCAAACCACAATGGATTAAAAAAAAAATCAACCAAGATGTGATTGAATTGTTGACTTTCAACATTAATTCAAGGGGTTAAAAAAAATTATAATAAAAATAATATATGTACTGTATATTGATTAACCATTTAGGAATTGCAGCCATTTCTTTTACACAGTCCCTCCATTTTCACGGTTTCAAAAGTTATGGGACAGTAGACGGATAAATAGTTTCATTTCTAGTTCATCGTTATTTCCTGACAAACTAAGGAGATAAAAGGAGTTGATTCAAAGTACTGAATTTGCATTTGGCAGCTTTTCATGGCAGCTCTTAATATCCAGTCCAAAGAGGTGTTGAAAACTTATAAAACCTGCCCAGTTCTGGAACAAAAACTGAACAGATGAAACCATGGTTACCTTCTACCAGAATGATGGGAAGAAAATGGCACGGAGAAGGAAATCAAAGGCTCTTGATCCAAAGCACACCACATCATCTGTTGATCATGATGGAGGCGGTGTAATAACACGGGCATGTGGCTGCCAGTGGAACTGGGTCACTGGAGCTTTACTCATGATGTGACTGAAGTGTGTCGTGCTATACTTTCTGCTCAGATTCAGTCAAATGCTGCAAAACTGATAGGACAGCTATTCACGGGACAGACAGATAATTACCTAAACCATGAAGGCAAAGAAATTAAATGCTCTGAAATGGCCGCATCAGTCAACACAACTGAGTTTGCTTTACATTTACTGAAGACAAAACTGGATGCAGAAAGACCCACAAACAAGCAGTAACTGAAGGCGGCTATAGCAATCCAAGTATTAAAAATGATGTTTATATTTATAATTATTACCTATATATCCTCCTGAGACCCGAAGTCTAATGGTGTGCGCCTTGTCCTTTCTCCTCACTGTTTCTCTTTTTTCGTAACTCATAACTATTCAACTTGATCATTGTTTCCAAACAGGAAGAAGTTTGGCAAAAGAGTAATACCCAATGGTCCTCATAAGAGGATCTTAGAAGGAAATGCACACAATGTAGTTTGGGGAGGAATGTGATGTCCTCTTTGGAGAACACTGGGGTCTCAGGAGGATATATAAAATTCTTTTGAAACGTTTTTGAAACGTAAATACCGTATGACCACAGAACATATTAAACGTGCGTATGACCGGAAACAGCATAACTAGCGCTTACATTTGAACTAATCACTTCGTTTGTGGACGCCGTTTTTATCTCGTCTTTACGGATTGTTATTATTTGTGTGAGAGTTATTTTACTGATGTTGAAAAGAAGTAAACACCTATTTGGGAAGTCATTATTTAAGAAAACTTTGATCTAAATATATAAAATTCTTTTAGCGTTTGAAACGGAAATGACATATGACCGCTATATGTTGACAAATAAAATTGGTAATTAACAAACTTATTTTATAAATACCGTACTGCATTTTATTAAAATATTTATTATTAAATAAAGTTTCTTTTTCTCAGCCCATCCGCCCTTCTAAGTGAAGATGTGCAGTGGGAGCGTGGAATGTGTCGAAATTAGAAAAGCACATTGTTTTTAATTTATCATTTGGACACGCGCTCAGTCTCAGTGCATATCCATATTAATATTTGAACTACACAGTTAGGTTCACAATGATATCTCAAAGGAAGACACATGTCCCGCATGTTCCTTATATGTCCCCGCCGGATTTCCGCCTATGACCCGGACATATCAAAGATGTCCCTCGGGCCCATGGTTTTGAACAGGCAAGTTAGTTGGTCACCCCGTGCGAGCCTCGGGGTCCTTTGTTGACAGCCGACGCGGACTTGTGACGCGTGTGTTTTCCGCGCTTTGCTCGTATTTGGAATGGCAGCGCGTTTCTTCTGAGGTAACCAGTGACTTTTATTCCCTCTTTTTCTTTCGAAAATAATGATCCGTTTAAGGTGAATTTATTTACATGGCGCGATATTTTGGTGAAAATGAATGACGTCGAAGAAGTCTGACTCGCGTTAATTCTCCCCAGAGAGACGAACACTAGCCTGCTCAGGTTAGCTAGCAGGTTCGCGGACGCGCGGTGAGCCGTTAAAGCTCCACATCATGTCGCTGCTCTCAGCTCTTCTTCTCATAACGAGCTCGAGCCCTTATGGCGCTGTGTATGTCCCGGGAGTCTGCAGTCCACTCGCTTGGTGTGTTTCTGTAGACTTGACTAGCCAGCTAACCAACTAGTAGTGCTCCCCCCACCCCGAAATAACAGGAGACTGGTGAGGAGTGAGTCGAGTGGGAGTTCTTCACCTTAATAATAATAAGAACTTTAAAATAAACGCATGAAGTGATGAAATGTCTCGGTGTTGTGGAGGAACGCTCTCATCCTGCACTGATGTGCATGACTCAAGTCGGATCTGTCCCTTTATAATGACGTAACTGCTCACAGAAACTGACTTCCGCAACGTTAGATGTAACTGTAAACGGATAAAAAGCACAACGTGTTGCTCGTGAGGTCATTAAAACGTTCACTGCTGTCTGTCATAAGAGGAACTAAACTCTATGCTTGGTGCTTGTTTTCCTCTGATGTCACACCTGGTCATGGTTGGTCTTTATTTGTTACACTTGGTTGTATTATGTGGGAGCACAGAGGTTGACTTGTCACTTACTTGATATTTTATCCCAGTATTTAAAGGTCTTCAGAGAGCAACCATGTCGTTCAACTTTGGACAAACTCCTGGCGGGGGTGGCTTTAGCTTCGGGGCCGCTAAAACCACGGTGACGGCGAGCCCGGCCGCCGGCTTCTCCCTGCAGGCGAGCGCTCCGGCGACAGGAGGATTCGCCTTCGGAGCGGCGACCCAGGCGCAGCCTCAGGCCCCGGCGGGAACATCTCAAATCGCAGGGCTCCTCGCGCAGAACACCACGAGCACTGCAGCCCCACAAGGTGGATTCAGCTTTGGTGCGGCGTCACAGAGCGGCCCTGCTGGTGGAGGGTTTAATTTCAGGTAAGGCTCCTCGCCTTTTGGGTGCAGGTTTTCATTCCAGCCAGGCATGGGCCACACCTGATTCCACCAGGTTACTCAGCTGAGCTAGGCTTCTGCTTGGTTGTGATGAAAACCTGCACTCCCGTCGGCCCTCTCTATAAAGATCGGACACCTCTGGATTAGACAGACGCATGTAGGATGCTCTCATTTTCGATATGTTTTCGATTTGTTTACCCTTCCAGCGCTGCTCCAAAACTAGGTCTCGGCCTGACTCCAGCGTCTCAGCCGACCACCACAGCGGTGCCTCTGGGAGGCCTGGGGACTTCCATCACCTCGTCCAGTAGCACAGGCTTCGCATTCGGAGCGCTCGTGAGTCAGAATGCAGCTTCAACACAGCAGTCGACCGGGGGATTCAGCTTTCCCGGGGCCAAGGCTCAGGTTCCTGCAGCAACCTCAGCACAGAGTGCTCCCTCCTTCTCACTGGGAGGGCAAAGCTCAGGTACGCTGAGCCTTGTACGGCCACGGAATGTTCACACAATGTTGGCTGCTGAAAAAGGATTCTGCATACACATACACACACACACACACACACACATACACACACACAAGTTCACATAATCATCCTTAGCATCGCCAATCTGTCTGTCTATCTGTCTATCTATCTATCTATCTATCTATCTATCTATCTATCTATCTATCGATCGATCGTTAAGGGGGTTAACACACGTGGGTTTAGGAAAGAACCTTCCAACGTGCTTCAATAGACTTTCCCCCCCATGATGCCCCTGGGGAATTACAATAAGCATGGAGATATTATTCATTAAACCACACTGTTTTAAAGCCACCTCGTGCTCATACTGGATAAAAAAGACATGATGTACTCTACAGAAATAAAACAATAAGAGAATCATCAAGATGCCTGAAGAATAGATTTATATTTGTTGTCTTGTAGCACACGGTGTGTGTATCTTTTTAATGTAATGCTCATACTCTTGTAGGAACTAATCATTTACTGTTTCTCCTGAAACGTAAGGTTTCTCTATGGGAGCTGCTCCTCCAGCCTCGGTGGCCTCCTCCAATGCGATACACTTTGGGATCAAGCCTGCAGGTGTGTGACGAAGCACTAGAACCGATCATGAAGGGAAAGTATAAAGTTTTACCGTTTTTTTTTTTTTTTTTTTTTTACTTTTTAAGCTTTATCTTTCTTACTTCCAGCCACCCCGGCTCCTGCTAGTACTGCTGTGGTCAGCCAGGCTGCCCCTGTGAGCTCCCTGTTTGCCTCCCCGATCCCCTCCAGTGCTTCTACAGGCTTCAGCTGTAAGTGTGTGTTCTGGGTTTGACACCGTGCGGGGTACATCTCATATTTTACTGTGTCGGTTAATACATCAAACTCAACTCATCCATGGATAGGTTTTTATTTATCATTTTTATTTTTATTATTATTGTTTCTACCTATCTATCTAGCTATCTATCTAGTAAAAATGTTTTTTTTATCTTTTTCTACCAGTGGGCCTCTCAACAGCAATCCCAGCAGTGTCTTCTGCCGCTACAGTCCCCACTGGCTTGACTCTCAAACCACTTGGAGCCGTCGCCGCCACCACCACGACCACCGCCGCCACTGCGACCACAGGTAACGTTTGGGATCCAGTGTAATGTTTAGCTACTGTGGTGAGATGCTGTATATATCTTACTGTTTAAATATTAACCCTAGCTTGCTTTCCAGCACTTAAAGCTGAGTGATATATCGCGAAATTATTGTCATCGAGATATGGCCATTTTTCTCATCAGTCAACTGAATATCGTGAGCATCGTGATTAAGCAGAAAAATAAACTTTCCTCCAGTAAAGAACAGGTAGCTGCAGTGTTTTAACCCCCATGAATACATCGGTAACGATCGATGTATAATGTAGCATGATGTGTCGAATTAGCTTAATTAGTATTAGGCTGATAAAATATATATATGAGTACTTTCTACTCTCTTATTAACCTTTCCCACACTCTTATAAACACTTCGCATGCTCTTAAACACTTTCCACACTCTTAAACTCACATCATTTTAGCAACATATAAAATATGGGTGCTCACCAGTGAAGTATACTACAACATGAATGATCAGTGCAGTGTGCAGTACTGAAGACGATGAAGGTGCTGATGATGAGATGAACAGTCACTGCGCCAATCAGTGCCCAGGATATAGAACACAGCGCTCTGGTTGGTCGCCTCCCATCCATCAGCCAATAGTGTGCCATGTACAATCTCACGTGGGCAAACTAGCTCAAGCGGTAGTGGCGTACACTGTGTTTTCATCCGCTGATGAAATACATCCTGTTTTTTATTCGTCTTCTGCCGCTTAATCCTGGTCAGAGTTGCGGGGGGGAAGTTGGCGCCAATCCCAGCTGATCCCAGCGGGCGAGGCGGGACACCTGGGGGGTCGCCAATCCACCACAGGGCGACACACAGAGACAGACAACCATTCACACTCGCATTCACACCTACGGGTAATTTAGAGCAGCCAGTTAGCCTAATCCCCTCTGTGCATGTCTTTGGACTGTGGGAGGAAACCCACGAGAACACTGGGAGAACATGCAAACTCCACACTAGTCATTTAATTTTTAGGTCCAGACCCAGAATGGCCCAGCCCTAGGAGTGTTAGTTGGCTGGCTAACTTTTTTAATATATATATATAAAAAAAAAAAAAAAATCCTTTTTTTCCCCCCCCCTTTTTATTCGGCACATATAACTCTCAGAGAGCGCAGATCTCCACCAAGGACAAACGTCGACTTGTCTATGATGTCCGAAGCTGTACCTGCAGCCACTGGATACATTTCCAATGGAGTCATCATATTTCTACATTGGCTGTGTTTTCACGCCACATTAATGAATTCGAAACTAATTTCATGGATCTGCTCCCAAATGTAACAGGTTCTTCTTTGGCCCATGCTTCACCGTGACACTAAATTTAATAGAAATTGGTTCACGGAGTTTTGTGCAGTCTTGCTTGGAGGCTAACAAACCACAAGGAAAACGAACCTTGGCGGAGGTAACTAGGTCAATCACACGAGTGATTTCATACAATCAACAGTATTTGTACCATCAGGTTGGACCACAATCTAGCATGCCATCTCACCCTAATTAGACAGAACTGACCTATCTAATCACTGTCCTTGCATGCGAATAGCTAATAGTGAACATATCTATTCCTGAGTGACAATACAAATAGTTCTTTTTAATCATTATTATTATTAGTAGTAGTAGTAGTAACGGTGGTAGTAGTATTCCTGCCCTGTTGGTGTCGTTGTTGTTGATCTTTACATCCACCTCTCCTGCCTGTCTATACTGTGCTTCCACAAAGATCACCAAATTGGGTCCATTTAGTTTACGAGACTCATGGCCATTTGCAATTCAAAGCAAACCATTAGCTGTACCATGTTCATGCTTTTATGTGCGGGATGCAGTGAGAAGCGGCGACATGCCATTAACGAACTGAAATGTCAACAGCAATCATCTCGACACATTACAGACTCGCCACAACTATGTTCTGTAGTCGCGCCTGGTAATCTCTAATCCGTTATCTGTTCTGCGTTACGAGGCGTTACAAAGGTGTTCTCGAAAACAAACGCATCCCAGACAGATCTTTGACCACTAGTGAATTCCATGTAATTTACATTTACAAACAAGCCAATAGAATGAGTAATCTCTTTCTTTTAGTTGCTGCTACAACAGCGGCCACCACAGGCTTTTCCCTGGGCCTGAAACCTGTGGCCACTGCTGCCCAGGCCACCTCTACAGCTGTGTCCACCGCTGCAGTCGCTGCCAGGTGTGGTGCATGACACTACATGCAGGAATTACTGATAAATGTGACGTGTCTTGTGTCAGTGTGAATTCTAAAGGATTTGGTTAGCACCAACATATTTAAAAATTGTGCTGGTTTTTTTTAATGTTGTTTTTAAATATATATATATATATATATATATTTTTTTAAAATATGCGTTTACGCAGTACCGCACCAGTGATGTCATATGCCCAGCTGGAATCCTTGATCAACAAGTGGAGCTCAGAGTTGGAGGATCAGGAGAGACACTTCCTGCAGCAGGCCACTCAGGTCAATGCCTGGGACCGCATGCTGGTGGAGAACGGAGAAAAGGTAAGCTCGCTACTCTAGCAGACCTGCCAGCCTTCACGTAGTTTGTGTTGGAGCTCTGAGTTATCACTCAAAGATTTACCTGTGCAAGAACTGACAAGATGTCAGTGTTGTGAAGTCTCTGATATTAACTAGCACCTTCTGCCTCATCTTCAGAGTTATCTTTTAGCTGGTTCGTGTGCTGGAGTGCACGTATAAGCAGTGTGAGCTTCCCCTCATCTGTTTTACTTAAAAGATAATGGAGAAATAAAAAGGGAAGTAACTGTATACATTACGAGGCTTTGTGTCCAAAACAAATACAGGTGCTCCCCCAGATACGATGGCCTGGCTTAGGATTTTTCAAAGTTACGATGAACGTGATCGGCTAAAAGTTGGAAAATATTTAAAGTTCGTGGACAGGCATCGCAGGCAGGCCAAGCGTAACAGCGTATAACATACACGGATGTTCAGACAACGCCCGGAAATGCTACAGTCTCTCCCATAACTCGGAGTTAAATTGTGTATCGGTGTACTGTACAGTGCGTTACCTTGGGGTTTTTTTTGTGATTATTAACAGAACAGCTTCAGTGGTGGCTGTGTGTAGCCGGAGCGCAGTAGGTAGCGGGGTGTCGTGGTTGCACGGAGCTCAGAGATGCAGTGCTGTGGCGTATGTGGATCTCTCTGTCAAACTCTGTCTTTTGACAGAAATGTGATTTAAATGAAATCTCGCTTAAATGTTAACTCGCCCCACAGCATGAAATATCGGTGTCTCTCTTAACCAAGCACATAAAGAGCTAGTAGCACCGTAGAGCATGACCAAAAAAACTCTACAAAATAAATATTGAAAGAAATGAACTTAAACTGATAGCAAAACTACATATTTTTTAAAACCTAAAACAACACAAATGGACTACACAATCACTCATTTTACCATATGAAAACTTTACAATTCATTTTCAGCACGAGCAGCATTAAACACTCCCCTCTACCAGGAAGTAAACAAAGGCTGCCTGCAGTCTTAAAGTGAAAGTACACAGAATGCACACACTTCCAAATTGCACTTTTTTCTTAAATGGGACTGTGATCTGAACACATATTTTAACTAATCAAATAAAGCATTTGAGATGTTGAAGTTTCAAACAGGAAAAACAATAAATTATAAACATATAATTCCAACTTGGATACATAAGCTAGGCTAAGATACCCAAGATAGGCTAAGTCAGGGGTGTCAAAACGGTCCATAAAAGTGCCGCGTGGGTGCGGGTTTTCATTCCACCCAAGCACAACTCACACCTGAGTTAACTGAAAGCCAGTCTCAACTGATTTTAACAGGTGTAATCAGGTGTGGCTCCTGCTTGGTTGGAATGAAAACCTGCACCCACACGGCCCTTTTATGGACCGTTTTGACACATGTGGGCTAAGTGGTTCAACACAGTTGTTCGACTTATGATGGGTGTGGCCGAACGCATCTCCATCGTAACTTGAGGACTACTTATACAGATCCAAACACTAGGTATTTTATTTGTTTATTTATTTTAATCCCAAAAACATTTATGGCTCTTGCAATATCCCACAAAGTTTTTAAATTAGTGTACACAGACATTTCAGCAGTAAATATACACCCCTCATGAAGTTTTATCTATGCGGACACCACCTGGTGCTTCAAATTTGTTAATACATTATTTTTCATTTCCGATTACAGTATATTAATTGTTCATAGCAACTAGCCATGTGGCGAACACTAGAAGCTAAAGAGTTGTGTGAGGGCGAATCAGGTCAGTCTGAGGGTGGACTTAGCCAGTGTATGATTGCACAATACCTTGAGATTCCTCTTATTACAGTCAACAGAGTGATTTGTACAATTTAAAAAGCAAAGGAAAGGAATCAACAGCATCCCGCTCAGGTCGACCTGGACCCTCTGACAGGTGTCTTCAGACTGTCAAGTGTATTGGTGAAAATAAACCCGATTGTAAGGCCGCTGCGACTCCAAGTGAGACGGAGTGCTTCTGTGAGGGATCTCCATCAACTTGGCTACTATGGCAGAGCAGCTAAAAGGAAGTTTCTAGAAAAATATTTAAAAAAAAAAAATGGTCTGTTTACTTTTGAGACGTTTGTGTAGAGCTTTATCAATCAGTTTGTGGGGAGGGTTGCCAGGTTGCATTGAAATTCCCATCCCAACTACAAATCTAAAAGCGGCACCGAAGACCTGACTCGCTCAAAACCTTTGGCCATGCAAAAAGGTAGATACATGTTTGTTCTTTTTTGCAGTATTTCCCAAGGAAACGTTAACAGTGGAGCAGACTTGATTTGCAGTCATTATATTTGACAGCCCTGCTCACAGTGTTCATTAAAAACCAACGTCATTAACAATAGGAGATGCACTGTATGGTTTAGACTTAAACCTAACCTGACCTAAACACTGAACTCCAAAATAAAATCATGTTTGTGTTCTGTTTCTGTACGAACAGAAGAAATATGCTTTCGTATTTCGAGCCATGCCCTCCATCTCGCTCACACTATTCAGAAACCTGTTCGTGTCCTGCTCCTGCTTTTGAGTGCGTGTAAATTTACACATAAGAAGATTCAGTAGTGTAAACATTGACGTATCATCATCTGCACAGATTTTTGCACTTTTATATGTGGAATAGACGACCATTCACCCAGAAGCCTTTATCACGAGAGACTTAAAGAAATGCTTCAGAAATTCTGTCAAGAACACTTCGTCGTGGTAGTTCACTCGGTCAGGGATTAAGGACAACATTGAGGAACATTTTGTGCAGCTGTTTTTGTGCAGTAGTATTTGTTTTTGGCATTAATAAAGGGTAGAGCTGGAATTAAAAATAATAAAGAAAATGAGCCAACACAAATCTATGAATCATGACAAATGAAAGTGATCGTTTCAGTTACAACAAAAGAAGTGCATCTGTATAAACGACGCACGGATCATCCTCGTCTGTGCGTATCTGTTTAGAGAAAAAGAAAAAGGTGTATGATGGATTGGTGGGTTAAAATGTTTAAAGACCAGTGTGATTTTTCTTGGAGAACAAAAGCTGGCTTGTAAATCAGTCCCATTTCCCGCACGCTTTTGTCTCTTGATTTTGACCTGTTCAGGGGCTGTTACACTGCTAAATAGTTAACTACCACTTCTGCCTTCACTCAGTGTCCATTTCAAATCAAAACAACACTCCGTATCGCTCACCTGCATCAGCGTTCATGTCATGCTCCCAGCCGTCTGTACACTTGAACTATTTGGAGTTTTGTGGGCATCGCTAAATGCAAATGAGCCATGTCGAGTACGCACCTCGCAATTTATGGGTGATCAGCATATACGTGTGTACGAAGATCAGCGACTCCTGAATTGTTAACATTTTAGTTCGGTTTGACTTACGCAAGCTTGACTAAAAGATTCAGAAATGAGGCCCATTTTGTGTGTGTGTGCGCGTGTGTGTGTGTTTCTGTGTTCTTAAATGATCATTCTCCATCTTTATTAAAAGAAAACCCTACAAGCATTATCATTGCTGCTTAATGGATCCCAGTTTGGCCGTCAGAAGTGCTTCCAGAGTGCATGTAAACGGCTAGTAGTGTCTGTATATCTTGACTTAAACAGACGGGTGGCAGCTTTACTCCCAAACACACGGTGGTTATAGTAACACCCTGTATATCGGTGCACTCCAGTTTCTCCCTTAGGCAAGTGATTTGTGAAAGAACTGGATTGAAAATGTTCTGTTTTAGCTGTTTGAGAGTAATTAAAATACATAGTCACTCTATTAAAACAAAACAAGAAAAAACAACGGTTCATACAAAGGATTGTTATTATGGCTTTTTTTTTTTAATCTTTTTTTTTTTTTTAGATTACATCCCTTCATAAGGACATGGAGAAGGTTAAACTGGACCAGAGAAGGTAGGATTGCCACAGTGAGCATATGTGAAGCATTATGGCATGTTTGTAGACAGGTCTGAAGGTCTTGCGTGTTTTATTCTTACTTCAGGCTGGATCAGGAGTTGGATTTTATTCTGTCCCAGCAAAAGGAGCTTGAGGATCTTCTCGCTCCTTTGGAGGAGTCGGTGAAGGAGCAAAGTGGAACCATCTATATGCAGAATGCTGATGAGGAGCGAGAGAGAACGTAAACAAATCATTTGCGAATCCTGTTGATGCTTTACCTGCGTGCAAACGAAAATCTGACGTAAAGTTGATGTGCATTTGATGTTTGGGTTTTTTTTTTATTTTATTTTTGGTTTTTGCCCTCTAGTCTACACTTATTCGACTGGAGGTTTTTCCCCTCCACCCTTAGTATTGTATTTTATCTCCAATTTTGAGGAGTTAAACTCGTTAATTGACTGAGCAGTTCTGATTTAAACTCTACATTGTTTCATTTGTCTAATTTTAGATATCCAAATATGCTGTGTACACAACCTCTTGAATGATCTAATGGCTGAAATCTGATAATGGTAACCTTACAGCATTTTCATGCTTGTGCTGCTTTGCTTGTCTTTTGAAGATACAAGTTGGCAGAAAATGTTGATTCTCAGCTGAAGAGAATGTCCCAAGACCTGAAGGAGATTATTGAACACCTCAACACATCCAGCGGGCTAGCTGACACAAGTGACCCGGTATGTATCTTACTCTCATTCTCTACTTTATAAAAACACAGCTGTTCTTCCTACAAATACTGTTTAGACTGTTTTAAAAAATAACTCCAGGAGTGTGACTGCATTCATATAAACAGTGGATCTGTCTGATCATGTATGTGAGAGGTGCATTATAAAGATTTTAACCCATGATGTAACGATATGCACATCCAGACCAAGCACCAGAGAAAGGTAGACAGGTTTGTGTGTGTAAACACTCCTCACAAAAGTGGCAAGCAGAAAAGCAGCGTGGAACGTGCCACAAATTGCCAGCCTTGAGGTGGATGAACTGCAGCAGCAGAAGACCATATCAGGTTCTGTTCCTTTCAGCTAAGAACCAAGAGTCTGAGGCTAACATGAACACAGACTGGACAGTTGAAGGAAAAAAAACAACCACCTGGTCTTTTTCCAGTCTTCAGCTGTCCAGTTTTGATTCATCTCTGCCCATGATGGCCTCAGAAGTTGAATCTGATGTAGTCTTGTTTCGCTGTTGCCAGTTCACCTCAAGTTTTGATGTTTTCTACATGCTGAGATGCTTTTCTGCTCACCACAGGTGTAAAGAGTGATTACTTGAGTTTCTCTAGACTTCCTGTCAGCTTAGAGCAGTCTGGTCATTCTCGTCTGATCTCTGTCATCAACAAGGTGTTTCAAGCCTGCAGACCCTCTGCTTACAGGATGTTTTTTTTGTTTTCTGCACTATTCTGTGTAAGCACGAGACTGTTTGGTGTGAAATTCCCATGAGATGAGTCTTGCCCTTCAGGCACGATCAAGCGTGCCACTTTTAAAATCACAGATCATAAATTTTTTTCTTCATTCTGGTGTTTGATGTGAACATTAACTGAAGCTCTTGACCAAAATACAACAAATAATCAAAAATCCAACAGCAAAGCTAACATCAGACATGGATGCTTAATTTGGACTACTTTTTCCCCCCTTCTCAGTCTAAATCCTTTAGAGCTTATAAGCAGTTAATAAATAATAAATATTGTTGCTTTGTTGTAAATGTTAGTGTCAGGCATTTTAATTTTACATCATTTGTTCTGCTTTTATTCCTGTTCATGTAGTCCAGTTTAACATTTGTCCTGCTTGATGTTCCACTGTCTTATATGTTAAATATTACCATTTCAGCTCCAGCAGATCTGCAAAATCCTCAACGCACACATGGACTCTCTGCAGTGGGTCGAGCAGAACTCTGGTCAGCACCTTGCTAGATTTATACCATGCCGTTTTGAGTGTTCTTTCTATAGATAGATAGTTTATTGAAACTTTAACTTTATTGATCCCTGAGGGAGGTTCCCTTCGGGAAATTCAGGTTCCATCTTATAAAAGCAACACACATCAACAAAGAATATTCTTAGGAATAGAAGAAAAAAATGGGGATAAAGTGATAGTGATATAATAATACAGTGACAGTGTGATAAGTGATAAAAGTGCTTTGTTGGGAAATGTTGTCCCTAATGACCGTTTTCAATGTCCAGTTCTGCTTCAGAGGCGTGTGGAGGAGGTGTCCAAGCTGTGCGAGAGCCGCAGTAAGGAGCAGGAGAAGAGCTTTCGTCTAAGTTTCCAATGATCGACAGTAAAACAGTGTATTGTAAATGAAACTCATCGTTTTGTTAATTCTGTTTGAATAAAAATGTTTACTTTTTACTTTCCACACATGTTTTTCTTTATTCTGTGTGCAAAGCAGTCACAGTAAATCATAAAGACTTAACTGATGATGAAGACGATGGACTCGCAACATTGAGCAACTTGGACTACAGGACCATAAGAAATAAATGACAGGATAGTCAGTATTGTACAAAGCAATATGGAGTGCTCACACACACACACACACACACACACACACACACACACACACACGTCAGTGTCCCTGTACTCAATTCATTTAGTGCATGTGATCCTTGGAGCTGGTGGAGTTCTGAGCCACGAGAACGCGCGTTGCGTCGCTCACGTCCATCAGCCAATGAGAATCACTTCCTGGTTTAAGCAGCGCGAGCCAATCAGCGCGTCTCGTGCTGTCGGAAAACATGGCGCCGTGCTTTGTTTGATTTCACTGGGCAGCTTCGGGTTTTTTCCCCCCTCCTTCCACATTTTTACGGAAAAAACGAAGAGAATTTGCTTTTCTCCGGAGATGCTAAGAGCTTGCGTGCTCCTTGGAAGGAAATGAGCACCGAAAACGGCAGGTATGTTCCCAGGTGGAGGTGTTTCCCCTGTCTGACTTGGTGATGGTGTAGATTACAGGCTGAGCCCAAACCGGTGCGGTGCTCATCCGCGACATTAGGCCCAAACTCGCACACTCTGAAGTGCGCATAATAATTCTTTATTTATATTTTTTAAAGCGCACTTTGGTGTCCAAGGCGCCCAGTTCAGTGTCTGCTGATCTCTTGTTGAATATGAAACTACCCCGGACGCTGTAGTGTAAATATATAAACATACTCCGATAGCTCCTCTGGAGCTCAGCCGCTCTATTTTTATCTCTTGCGTCCTCGTTTTTTGTTTGTTTTTTATTTAAGACAAGACATACAACGAACCGGGTGGCTATTTTTTTAAACGATTTTAAACATTGGGACCGAATCCCTATAATACAGTGTGTTCGAGCAGCCCGGGAAGCTGCTGCATATTCACGTATAATAATACAGTGATGTAACCACTCGAATGATAATAATAGTAATAATAATAATACACCTGGTACGCACAGCTGCATCACAGCAAACATGCATTATAATTTATTATTATTAGTAGTAGTGTTGTTTTTGTTTTTACAAAAGAAAAAAAACTCCGTCCCTCGAGGCCACGGTGGCTAAACAGTAGTGTTGGGTGTCCAGCGCCCTGATTAAAGCAGCCTGCGCCATTTTAGCGCGCCAGACTCATCCGGCAAGATGGCGCTCTTGCTTTGTGTCCTCCGCTCGCTGTGGAAAAATCGGCGTTAGCATTAGCGTTAGCCTGCTGTACTTGGAAACAAGGAGCTCGAGTACACACACACACGTCAAAAACCGAGCCGTGTGCGGATAACGGAGGGAAAATTTGAATGTTTGATTTGGGTGAGCATCTTCAGGTGTGTGTTACTGACTACATGCAGCCTCTGTTGTGTGGTTTTTGTGCCCCGCAAGTTGTAAGACCTGACCGTGTGAGGGAGCTACCTACCGGACATGATATACGGGATGGGTTCATGTGTTGTGCCGTGTTTACATTGGGGTCATGTGGCCCGTGCAGTGCGGCATTCTTGTTGTGGTGTGAACAGGATGAAGGCATGTCGCATGTAGGGCGACTTAACCGTGATTTTAGCCCGGTATAAACAAAACAAAACAAACCCCCGGTATCAGAGGCCTTCCTGTGAACTCCGTTTTAAACGCCTGTGCGGATTTCCCACCCGTTTCTTGTCCCTCAGGGTGGTTTTTTGCCCCTTTTTAAGTCCGAGCCCCTGATGCACCTGTCCCACCTTTTGTTACGCCGTGACTGGAAGCCCCCAGGCCCGCTGAACGTTATCCCGGCTGCCCTCACTCAGCTCGGAGGAGTTAGCCCGCTAGCTCACCGTAGCTATTTCCATTCATTTCATGGCTAGCACAGTGCTAAAACCTAGCCTGAGTAGCACGTCCGTGCAACACCTATAATAAATAAGTAAATAAAATTTAAAAAATGGCAGGTGGTTAAATATTTCTCAGTGTTTTTAGTCGTACTTTACCAACCAGCTGGTTCATTCGAGGGCTAGTTAGCTGGTAGCTGTCTAATGGATTCCCGTGCGTTCCATATACGTCCCTTTTGAAGGCGTAGTGCACTAGATGGGGCGTCAAAGCTATTTATTTCCTTTCCGAATGTAGGGCGCGTATCAAGGCAGCACGCGACTATTTGGGCCCGAGCCCCGAATGGAGCGCGCGCTGCTCCGTTCTCTGAGGTAACTGTGCTGGCTAGTGGAATGTGCAATGAGAGTTTGTTGTGCGACTTGCTTCGAGGCAGGAAACATAAGCATGTCAACTACGAGCTTTATATAATGTCCTGTTTTTATTTAAGGGACTTTCGGAGGAGTTTAAAAGGGCCGTTTGATATAGTTAACACGTTTTAATCAACCTGTCTTAGATTAAAATGGAATTAAAAAGCACTTTACAACTAAGGGGCCCTAATCATTGATGCTAGTAGTAGTGAGGTGCAATAGTTTTGAAGTCCACTAAAAATGAGCATTATGGGAGGATGTTATGGCATTTTCATATTTCAGAATATCAACAAAAAGGTTTTAGGTTTGCAGTGTGGCAAACAGTAACTCTTAAAAGATGTAATCAAATTCAGGGGAAAATAAAATATCCTCTTGTGAAATATCTGAAATCCACTTGTTTATGCTCACCACCTGGAAATGTGTGTGTGTGTGTGGTGAGTGTTTTGGCTTTTCTTAAGATGGCTGATGTTTCACACAAAACACAGGATAAGGGTTAGTTTTTCCTGCTTTCAGGCTTGCAGAAAGTTTCGCCGTGCAACAGGAAGAGTGTCTCACAAATGATACAACACTTCCAGGATTATAGCGTGAAGGTGTTTAGTTTAATCCTGTTTGTCTTGTGTTTGGGAGTGTATGGAGCATCCAGGCTTTAACCAACTCGTGTTCAAATTGATTGAAATTGCTTTTTTTTTTTTTTTTTAACGTCTTTCTTTATAACCTTTTAGATCCAGCAAGCCGACTTCACCGGTGACGACGCTTCATGAATACTCGGATCGTTCTCCAGATCAAGAACCTGCTGCATCTGAAGTTCATGAAATCTCCAGTGGTAAGCTTTGCTAGTGTCACAGGTTCAAGTCCATCCAAGGTTTTTTGCTTGGATCACACGATCACTTTGGATCGCATGTCAGAATGGCGGTGCGTACGGGGTCCGGGAGGTGTTTTATATCGCTGGGTTCTTGCTGGGACGGCATGCACGGACGCTCAGACGGTGAGGTATCCATACTTGCGTGTAACAAGAGCTGGAATTGTCTAGGAGGAACTGTCACGCGAACCGCACCAAAATTGATCAGATTACTCAGAGAAGAAGTGCCGAGAACCACGCAAGTCCCACGTTTCAGTGTGGGAATAATAAATAGATGGCAAATAGCACAGGATTAGTGATGTCTTGAAAAGTGCTGAAGGGGCGAGAAAGAAAGCGTTGTATGATTTCAATGTAAACCAAGTGAATTCTCAGAAAGCATTTCTGAAGCGGTTTAGCTCCTCTGTATTAAGCAGTGCGAGTGCACACTTTAATTAGTGTTCAAATCAACCGCCATGTCTAATTGAATAATGATGTTTTACTTTCGGTTGTTATATGTGCTGTTGTGGATTACCTACCTGTCACCTACACTGTGTGTTTACTGGGAGTCTTCTTGAAAAAAGTAAAGTGTGTGATCCTGCAGAATCAAACTGGTCATGATAATAAACTGATGCTGTTATCCAGCCTCGCACTTTATATAATATATTTATATTTACTTGGAAACACCAAGGTAACACACTTTATACATGCTGTTCCTTGTAAGTTTTATCATTTTAGGTAATTTTATTACAGTCAACGGGTTGAGAAAGTACACGGCTGTTCCTCCTTGCAGAAATTGGGAATCTACTGTCATGATATTGTGTTTAATTTAAATAAATAAACACATGAAGCTCTGTAGGGGCTGCGGTTAATTATAACGGCCAGTTTAATCCTGTGTCCAGTCCTGTGGATTTAAACACTGGTTTCTGCTGGACAGTACTACGAGCAGCTCGAAGCATCAAGGTGTTCATACTGCTGAATAAAGACAAGTGAAAACGCTTCTGAAGTATTTTCAGTGAGAATTTATTAGGCTTACAATCAGTCACGCACAGGGGGTTCTTTCCCCCCGGTTTCAAAACATTTTATGCATGTTATTTTCTGTTTATTATTCCTTTCCAGTGAAACAGAACTCGCGTTGTGCTCTTTTTCTGTGTGTAAAAGCAGTAGATTTTGGTGTTTCATGCGACAGCGCCTCCTTGTGGAAATGTGCACCTTACATGCAAGTATAAATACTTCACCAGCTGTGCAGAAGTATAAATCGGCCATTAACTCATGGGTTTAGCACCGGCTCTAGCATGTCTTTGCGTGTCAGGTTTGTATACAAACCCTCCCCCTCTGCCTCGTGACCAGGCTTAATACTGACTTTAAAATAAGAACGATCACAACTTCAATTTCCTTGAATAGTTTTGTTCTATATGCAAGTGTGTTTATTGTGTCTTTTTATATTCTCTTTTCATGTCTTCAGGTAAAATGGCCTCCAGTGACTCAAACCTCAATGATGAAATAATGGAGAAGGTTCGTGTCTCTGGGACTGTATTCCTCTCGGATGCAATGCCCGTGCTGCTGTGCAGGAAAACACTTTACATTTTCTGTATATGTAAGACTGAGAAGGAAAATAAAACTCCTGGACCCAAATTTATAGCCTTGTGAAGTGATGTATGATAAACAAAATTCTCATCATTTTCACTTTTTTAAACAGTTTAATGGCGTCTGTGGCTCAGGACCAGCTGTGGACGTTTTGACAGCCGATGTCTGGTTAGAACTGAATTGATTAGTATCACGTCCAGTTTGCCACAACGTTTTGGGGTTTTACAACTTTATCAAAGAATGACTTGGGCTGCGTTCCAATATCCGTACTTTCATGAGTACACTTGCACGTAGTACACAGTCCGCACTTACTAAGTGAGCAGATTTCAGTAGGTAAGTGTTGTTCCAAATCGCCTACTCC
>JAQLOM010000002.1:8345794-8360239 GCA_030068315.1 Chrysichthys thysi
TTCCACTTTCTTGGGACCCGTAATGAAGCTTATAGAGCAAAAATGCAGAGAAACACGACGGAAAAATGCTGTGAACATTTTTTGAGTTTTAAGCACAGAAAAAAAAAATCAACAATTGAACAATCCTTAATTATACAAAAACGTACTGAAAACGAACCTTCCATGAGTCGACTTCTGGCACTAAGGAAGTGAGGAGGAAGATGGGCGGGGAGGAGGTTACTGTACAGCCAATGAACGCACGTCTGACTGATTGAAGGAACATGCGCGTCTTTGTTAGTTGCACAATACGCAAACAGAAAATGGGAAAACATTGGCTCGTACAAAGCGGAAGGGGAAAATGGCCGGGGCTGCGTTTGTTCAGCACCCGATTATTTAAAAAAAAAATTTAAAAAAATAGCCCTTCAGTTTCAGATGCACTCTGTACAGCAGTGTTTGTATTTTCTGGATTCCTGACATCCGTTTTAATCTCTTTCAAAGAATTGCAAAGAAGATGCTGTTAGCTCAGATCAAAGCCAATTACTCATCAGGGGATGACAGCTCTTCAGAAGATGAAGACTCCAAAAAAGACAAAGAGGAAAAGTCTTCCACAAATGCGAAGAATGGAGACAGCTCTGAGGGTGAAGGTAGGGGTCCTATTGGTAAAGAAAGAAAAGAAACTAAAGAAAACTGTGATAGTGTGCTTCGTTTTCAAAACCAAGTGATGCTATTGCTCCACTGAATGAAAATCTAATTAGTTTCATTCCCCTCAAGCTGCCTAAGCTTCCATGAAGTCAGGTAAATAAGAAAAAAAAAACAAAAACCCAACCATGTGCTTCTGTCTTTTTCTTCGACAGAAGAAGAGGAAGAGGACTCCGACTCTGGTTCAGAAGTGGATGTGAAAAAGGCCGGGAGGAGACACAAGCTGCTTCGCAAGAAGCTGACTCTAAGCGAGGGCGAGTCGGACAACGATAAACCAGCCAAGAGCAATAAAGAGGTCAAGAGAAGA
This sequence comes from Chrysichthys thysi, assembly GCA_030068315.1. Classification (NCBI taxonomy): domain Eukaryota; kingdom Metazoa; phylum Chordata; class Actinopteri; order Siluriformes; family Claroteidae; genus Chrysichthys; species Chrysichthys thysi. The sequence continues at coordinate 8,346,780 of JAQLOM010000002.1, forward strand.
GGAAGACGGAAAGGTCAGTGTTTACCATACACGCACGCTGTCTCGAAAACTTGAAACACTTCAGTGATTAGCTTTATACACACCTTGTGGGTTAAAATGTGACATGCTCTGTTGTACGCCTCTCATATTCCTGGTGATACATCTCTGTCTTACGTCCTGCAGTGAGCAGCGATGACTCTGACGATTCAGACTTCAAGCGGTCAGGTTCTGGTTCGGGGAGCGAGTCAGCGCTGAGCGACTCTGTGAGTGAGGAAGATGAGGACAGCAAGAGCAACAAACGGAAAACACGGTGAGGGTGGAGTCCGAGCTTAACTATGTAGTCGGTTTAAGCAGTTAAGCTTCGTGCTGAACTTGGTTCTCAGTTCTGATTGTTTTATTTAACATTCCCTTCAGTCTTGGCTGACAGATTTGATCGATTACCCTTGTAACTATTTCCACAAAGCATCACTGGCTAGACAGAATGTGCCATGCTGTAGAAATTCATGTCTCTCCATTTTTCCCCCTCTGACACTAAACCTGATGAATGCGCCCTCGTAGATCCTCCAAAAAAGCCGAGAAAGATAGCGAGAGGAGTTACCAGAAAGAGAAGAAGAAAAAGCGGCGGCGGATTAAGGTCCAAGACGACTCCTCCAGCAACAAGGTATCGTCCACGTGGCTGTTGGCGCGCTGAGCCGTGCGTTTTTATCCATGCACGAGTTGTGGCTGATGCTTCCTTTTTTCCGCAGAGTGCCGAGGAAGGGGAAGGGGAAGGGGATGGGGAAGGGGATGACGAAGACGGAGAAGGGGATGATAAGGGCACGCCAAAGGGCCGCAAGAAGATCCGCAAGATCCTGAAAGATGACAAGCTGCGCTCGGAGACCCAGAACGCCCTGAAGGAGGAAGAAGAGAGGCGTAAACGAATAGCTGAAAAAGAACGACTGCGAGAAAAACTACGAGAGGTGAGTAGACCGGAGAGACAGTGACAGACTTCTGAGGAGTGGCGGATCGGCGGTTAAGGCTTTTGGATGCAGATTGTGTGGTTGAGTTCACATGCTACCGCCACCATGTTTCTTAACAGTGATGTGTTCAGTTGTAGTCACGCTGAATATAAAACGCATGTAAATGAAATGAAATTTTTCTGTTGGCGTTGTTCGTTTTGTTTAAGAAGCGCTAAGTGGAGAGTCTGATCAGATGTCTGTGTTCAGATTTAATCTGGGGTGTCGTGTCGTGTGTAAAACGCAATATGGGGTTTCAGCAAGTACTTACCAGAGCTCTTGTTCGTTTAGACAATCGAGGTGGAGGAATCCTCACAGGTCACCTGTCCCATTACTACAAAACTGGTGCTGGACGAGGATGAAGAGACCAAGGAGCCACTGGTCCAAGTGCACAGGAACATGGTGACCAAGCTGAAGCCCCATCAAGTGGACGGTGAGTCAGGACGTATTTTCCCCCCAGATTAACGCGCCATCTCGTGCGTGTTGGTCCTGTTGTTCATCACTACACTATAAATGTGTCCACACTGTCTTAACACATGATTTAGCAGTTTAAAATCGGCGTTTTGTTTGATTGTATTTGCAGAAATGGTTCTGAAATATTGAGTAGAAATCAAGGGCAGAAACTTGGGTGCAACTACGGACCTTTTGTCCATGCTTTAGGAGTTATTCTTGTTTGTTAGAATTGTGTTTATTTTAATGAGTATGGACTTTATCTCTCTCTGTGTGTGTGTGTGTGTGTGTGAGATTTTCTTTTATTTATTCATCTATCTAGCTAGCGATCTATTTATTTATTTTCCCGTTTTGTTCCACAGGTGTGCAGTTCATTTGGGATTGCTGTTGCGAGTCTGTGAAAAAGTCTCGGAAGTCAGCTGGCTCTGGCTGTATCCTCGCCCACTGCATGGGTTTGGGCAAGACCCTTCAGGTAAAGTATTATGACCTGATCACGGTGTCTTTTTCAACATATTCGTTTGGGAGTTTAGGGAGTTTCCTTTAATCTGCCGAGTGCCTTTGTGTGCTGTATGAACATGACAGTTGAGGAGGAAAAAAAGTGCCCTTGGTTTTTGTTGCATGGTAACAGGTTGGAGCGAGAGGGATGGGTTAACGACATAAGCGCAAACATGAATAAAACTTTAATAATATAATAACGATAATAACAGCAAGAACAGGAAATTGCTAGTAAAAATGGTGGTTAAAAAAAGCTGCTGTTGCTGTTTTTTGTTTTTTATACACTGTCCTTGCACTCGCCGGTAACTGGCACTAAACACATTTTACCCGTCATCCAGGGTTGTTACTGTGGTCACGTGTTTAAACTGCCACTGAGCACAGACCTGCCGTCTATTCAACCGCATGACCTTCAGACTTCTCTCAGCCCATGGTGCTTGCGGTTTTCTTCTGATGTGTCTCTGAGGAAAAGCGTCGCTCTGACGGGAAAGTCCCCTCGGTCAGGCGCAGCTGTCATATCCAGCGAGTAGGTCATGTTCATCTGTCAGCAAGAACCCAGCACAAGAAAATGGATAGACACTGTTCCCTACCTAACTGTTCAGTGTGTGTGTGTGTTGTAAAGATTCCTTCATCATGCCTTACTTTTCGCAAAAACAGTAACAAGCGAAAATCTAACCGGCAAGGAAAACGATGTAAGGAGGAGCGGAGAGAGTCGCCGCCAGAGTGTGGGAGTGTTGTCACCGATTTGCGTAACGTGCCATGTCTGAGTATTCGGGCGTCATGTTGAGGAATGCATGTTCTATATGGTTAGTCGTTTCCAATAGCATTTTTAAAAAAAAAAATTCCAGACTGATTTATATCTAAAAATGCTTGGTGAAATCCCTCTGAACACTCTTTCAGCTTGGGCTGGGTTCACATTACCAGGCTTGAAGTTACTTACTTTTACTTACTTACTTACTTACTCATTTATTAATCAATCAATTAATTAATTAAACGTGTGACAGACAAGAGGCCTGTACTGCGATGCAGGATTTGTTCTTATCGCGGTAACTTCAGGGTTAACTCTGGGTTTTCCATCCTACGAAGGTGGTTCATTTCTTACCGGTGTACATCTCCATGGTAACTTATGCTGAACGGCTAACCTGCTCCGGTGAAAGCCCCGCCCTCCGGCCAGTCAATTCTTCTGAAGATGGCTCGCCCTTTATTGACCATTCCGTACAGCTCGGTGCGCGGATTGTGGGAGGGTCTCTGAGGAGGGCGAGGGTTTTTAGAGACAGGCAGAACCCTCTGGCCTTTCCTGATGAATATTTATTGGAACGCTACAGATTTTCGTCCGTGTCACTTGTATATCTGTGTGATCTTCTCGAACTGCAAATTGCCCATGCAAACACAACGCAGTCGAGCGCTTGCTGTCCCTCAGGCAGGATGCACTGCGCTGTGCTTTGTTGCGAGTGTGTGATTCATGTATACACTGGGTGATGCTGAAAACCTCAGCAAGAATACTGTATGCCGTGCAATACACAAAGTGGCACGTGCCCTTACAACATTCCTAGATATTTATAAACATTCATGAACATTTTCTTTAGCTCCCCCCTTTTCCTGTGGGCTGTAATTTCATTGTGCTTGTCATCCTAAATCAGAGACTGATTGTCGTTCTGAAACTGGAGTTGGAATTTTTAAGATATGAAGGTATGCCTGCATACCACTTTGAATTATATTCTTATATTTATTTTTTAATTTGCTCCTAAGTTTGTTTTGTGCCCCTCGGGTTACAGCTGGAAATTAAGGTTAAAATGGTATCAGCCCCTACACCGTAAGAGCAGCCTGGATTTCAGCAGTGCATTAATTGGATTTTAATGTAATTACAGTCAGATCAACTCGTGCTCTATGGGGCTGGGAAATAACTTGCGTGTACACAATCGGCGATCTGTTGCCACCTGTTTTTTTGTTTTTTTGCACCTGCCACCGTGTTGCTTTTTGCCTGGATTACAGTCCAGTATTCCTCATATTTTTGTAAAATAATTGTCTGCTCTTCGGCTGTCAAGTACGCCGCTCTGCTACTGGTACTCTTTTCCATGATTGTGATTGGCCATCTGCTGCAAACCCCGCCTCTTTTATGTGCACACGCGGACATCTACATTGGAAAAACCTGGGTTGAGTAATCGAATTGATAACCAGCTTCGTAGTACAAATCCCCCCTTGCAATATTTAACCTCGCACGCAACGATTACGCACTCAATTTCCCAAGATTCCCTAGGCAGTACCTGGATGTGTTATATACCGTTGGAAAGGTCTTCTTATTGGCTACAAGAGTATCTTGGTGCCACCCCTGTAACTTGTCATACGCCGGAGTTACCGTCCATCAAATCTGAAGCGACCTGTCATCATCCAGCATGACTGACATGCTTTGAGCGCGTGTAACTTGAGACCAGAAGGTCCTACAGACATGGGACGGGTATCTACGTAATCAGGAGAGTCTCCTGAATGGCGTGAATCTAGCGAAAACAATGTAGAACTATGCTAAAGATTCGGTTTTTCACTGGAAAAAAGTTCAGGTTTGTTTTTTTTGAACACTATTCGGTGTCATTTGAGTCAGAACACAATGTCGATAAAACATGTCGTTCTTACGGAAAATTTGAGCCCAAACATGGTGGGGTGACTTGATGCTATGGATGTACACACAGGCTTCAGGTTAGGGAGACGGGCTTGGGTTGTGGAAGTGACATAATTACAGAAATTGATTGTTTTAGCACAGAAAACATGATTTTTTTTTGCATGGCGAGCTGCTGTCTATATATTCCTGAGAGTCTCAGCTTTCTGGGGACATATAACATTACTATATTACTGCACGATTAAAGGGGCGGAGCCTAAGAAACAAAGGGGCACTACTGCTGTGACCCAGTACCAGGTCGCCTGCAAGTTAACAGATTAAACGCCGATATACCTCCCCTGGTCATGTACAGCGGACGCACTGTTTGCTGTTCTCCATCGCAAAATGCGACGCATGCAGATGTTAGCTGCTGGCGCGTCCACGAATTTTGTCGTCTCACGAACGTGATTTTTTGCTGCTGTTGCAGTTGTTTTTGGTGACTCAGATGACTCGTTCAAAGAAATAAAAAGCCTTTTATGAAAAATTATGAAGGCAAACTGTCAAGACAGGCAGATCTGATTTAACAGTGAGGCTCGTCATGTGAACGCAGCCTTAAGGCAGTAAAAGAATTCTTTAATGGTTCTTCTTCAAGCTGCAGTGGGTTTTGATTCGATCTGTGAATCTGCTTGGAAAGACAAAGAAATCTGTTTGACTGCCATTCACGCATCCCCCATCTCTGATTTTATTTAAAGGTTCATCCGAATGGCCATCTGCTTCATTGGTGTTTAGTACTGATATCATCATCTTGTTGAAACAGATCACCACCAGACGGCAGATGTAAATGCCACATTTTGGTAGTTGTTATTCGTGAGACATCTATGGTGGGTAAAGATCAGAATTTCAAGATCATTTGTGCAATTAAGACAACTGTTGAGACTAAAATCGGCGAGGTCAAGTGAAGGAGCAGTATTTTTTTTTTTCCTTCCCCCAAACAGTGCCGATGGGGAAAAATCACTGAGAATTGTTTAGTGTTGTGAGCTACTGTTCTTCTGTTCTCCTGCAGGTGGTGACGTTTCTCCACACTGTGCTCCTGTGCGAGAGACTCGATTTCTCAACGGCTCTGGTGGTGTGTCCCCTCAACACCGTCCTCAACTGGCTGAACGAGTTCGAGAAGTGGCAGGAGGGCTTGAAAGACGAGGAAAGCTTAGAGGTTAGAGGTTTAACATTCTATGACGCGCACATCATAGAATTTCCCACGTAATGCGGTCCTGTTGCGTGCACTTAAAGAGCTGTTTGTATTTTTAGCCTTTTTCCATAGCCTTTTCAATATATACGTAATTATTTGTATATAAAAAATTCTATCTTTTGTTTCCGTTTAACCGTTTAACATTTCCATAACATTAGCAAAATAATTCTAAAGCTGTGCCAAAAAAAGGGCATCCTGAAGATGATCTAGAATTACTTATGGTTTAAAGTATGTATGGAAAGGAAAAAAGGGCCAAAACAGCAGCATAAAGGAAAGATTTAACATTTGATGTTCGTTGCTTCATTCATCTTCAGTAGCACTTTATTTGCGCGAGGGTCACAGGAGTGTTTGTGGCTTCATCCAAGTAGTGCACGAATGTCCCCTACGGCCATGTTTGTTCAGACACACAGGTCGTCCTCAGGTTACGATGGAGATGCGTTCCAATATCCCCATCGTAAGTGGAAAATATCATATGTCGAACCACTGCTGAGCCTAGCCTACCCAGGAGTCTTTTCCTGTAGGAGACATGCTGGGGTGTCTGGAAGACATACTTTTGAATTAAAATTAGCTCTTGAAGCGCACAAAAAACACGTGGTAATGCACTGTACAGTACACCGATACACAAGGGAACTCGGGGAAGAGTTGCGGAAGAGAGTGAAGCATCACTCAGGGCGAATGATGCGTACACCCGGGCATCACCCGGACGTATTATGCATCATATGCCGTTACACCCGGGCTGTCAGCGATGCCTGTCCACGAATCTTAAATATTTTACAATTTTTAGCGCGTCACAATAGTCATCGTAACTTCAAATAAAATCATAAGTCGGGCCGTCGTAACTTGGGGACCATCTGTATTTGGGAAATAATGTTCCCCAAATGCTCTGAAACATGTGTCCCCTGTTTCAGCCAGGGGCTTCTTTAACTGTCACATAAACTTCATGGATCTCTTAGTACAGATTTATTCTATGAGCATAATGCTACTATGCAAATATTGACTCACTATTTAAATTTGTTCAGTAATATATGTATTGTAGCAGTGGACCTTTTTTTTTTCTTTAGTAATTGATTTTCAACCACCGATCATATTAGGTCCTAACTGACATTTAGTCTCCACCTTGTTTTTTGCTATCGTCCCAAAACCCCCCACACACACGCACGCGCACACATTTCACATTGGTTGTCAAACTTTACCAAAAAATATAACTGCATAAAAAGGCTTAAAAATTAAAGTGTCTTGGTTCTATATGATGTATTATTATTATTAATTTATGTTTGTTAGCTCAGTACAAGTTTGCATTTCTTTTTGATAACCGATGAAAGAAAACAGAGCTTGGGGTTGGAATGTAGGACTTCAACTGCGCTTGTGCTCACATTGTGTGTTTGTGTATCAGGTGACGGAGTTGGCCACAGTGAAGAGGCCCCAAGAGCGAGCCTACGCCCTGCAGCGCTGGCACGAAGACGGCGGCGTCATGATCATCGGTTACGAAATGTACCGCAACCTGACGCAAGGCCGCAACATCAAGAGCAAAAAGCTGAAAGAGACATTCCAAAAGACCCTCGTTAACCCAGGTGAAGTGCAGCCAACCGTTACATTCAGTTCTGTACGGTAACACTGCTGGGGACATTTCACACTTGGTCTGAATGCATGAGGATTAGTTCCAGGCTTGTTTTGAGAAAGGCCTCATCATTGCACGATGCCTTGAGAACCATGGATCAATCAAGTAGCTCTATGCATTACATCGACTGTATTAAAAAAATATATAAATAAATAAATAAACCTGCATGGTTGCGCCCCCATTTCCCATTCCATTCTATTGAAATGAAGGGAAAATTGCTCCGCCATGTCAAATTTGCATCCAGAATCTGCGCAGTAGGGGAGAAGGTATGAACGTGTGATTGAATGTTTGTGTCCATGGTGTCTGTGATGGGCTGGGGTCTGATCCAGGATCTATTCCTGCCTCGTACTCTGTGTTCTGGGGCTTGGCTCAGGCTACACCCCGCCTCTGACCAAGATACTGAAGCTGTTACTCAAGAATGAATGAATAATACGTGTATACTCAGTGTTTCTTTATTTTTCTTGACACAAGGCTTACAATTTCATTGACCTTGAACCCTGGACAGCCATTTTTGTAGGTGGATCAGCGCTTTGTACCCTGGATCCACCCAAGTTAACAAACAGCATCAGGGCTATGAAAAGGCAAAAGGGTGAAAACACCCAATAACAGTGCTGATGTTGTGTTTTGGGTAGTTTGTAACACAGCCCTCATCCTCTGCCCGTTTTTTCTCCTGAAATGCCCCATTGCAGGTCCAGACTTTGTGATTTGCGACGAGGGCCACGTGTTGAAGAACGAAGCCTCGGCCGTGTCCAAAGCCATGAACTCCATTAAGACCCGGCGAAGAGTGGTGCTGACAGGAACTCCGCTTCAGAACAACCTGACTGAATGTGAGGGACTGCAGGGTTTTATTATTTCATTTTAGGATTATTAAAATTCGGAATAATTAATCACTAAATCGCACCCCATGGTACACCTTTGACCCAGTGTCGTTCTGGCCACTGTGGTAAGGGTGTACTTATGGAGTGAGATTACCGTTGTTTATATGAGGGCACAGAGGCGAAGTTAAACCGAGCGAAAACCGCACCGATAAGAGTGCAGGAAATATGTTGCTTATTTGAAAGGAAGTGCATCAGAGACTCTCACAGCCTCACTCTCTGCAAGACGTTTCTCAGCTGTGCTGCATTTCAAATGTGCAGTGTTTTTCTGCGCTGCTTTTGCTCGGGTCCCTTGATCTCAGTCTATTCAAACTGAGTGAGTCTACATGTGACTGTGAAGCCGATAATTGTGATTATTCATTGATTGACTCGTCTGCCAAAAATTCATTTGAATTGAAATGTTTAAGTACTTTTGCAGCAATAATTGATGAATGCAATGAATTTGTTACCCAATCACAGAGCATGTAATTAATTGGATACATTTTTTTAACTGCTTGATTTGTATCCGTTCTGTTACTAATGGGAATCTTGGTTTGAAACGAAGATGATTTGAAGCAAGACTGTAGAGCTGGACTTCTGACTTGGAGCTGTGGTGTATCTACCATGCTTGATAATTAAATGATCAATGGTCAACTTCCAATCCCAGCACTAGACACTTAGACACAGCTTTAGGGTTTTAGTATGATGAAAGTGTTCACTTTTCTGTTGTTGTTTTTTTTTTTTTTTGTCTTTCCCTCAGATCACTGCATGGTAAATTTTATCAAAGAAAACTTGCTAGGTTCATTGAAAGAGTTCAGGAACCGTTTCATCAACCCCATCCAAAACGGCCAGTGTGCAGACTCCACGCTGGCCGACGTGCGGCTCATGAAGAAACGAGCACACATTCTCTACGAGATGCTGGCGGGATGCGTCCAAGTAAGCCTGTGGTTCTTACATCACTCTGACTTTTCTACCCACTAATTGGATAAAATAACAATCTACAGATAAAGACCAGCCACACTTCCTTAAGTGTACAGAATAACCGATTTTATGCCTTCGGTCTGCTTTTCGCTTTATAGTGGTTGAAATAATTGAAAGCTATTCAGGGCTTGGCAAATAATAAATCCATTAGCTAGCCCATAAAACAAGGGGAACGCTCTGGTGTGCTGCCCAGTGCAGCTCATGTTTTGGTTGCCCAGAAACACAATTGATCTAGTTAGGTTTAAAAAGTGGTAGCTAATCTGCTTCAATTACATATTGTTGGTTATTTAGCTAGGTACTGTAAGTGCAGGATCCCTTTCACCCCTCTGCCATCCCGGAGAAGGTACAGCAGCAATAAAGCCAGGACGCCCAGACTGAAAGACAGCTTTTATCCCCAGGCTGTCAGGCTCCTCAACACCTTTCCCATACGCTTTCCCGTCGCCATTTCCGCCGGTTAAACCCTCCGTCTCCAGGTTGTTTTCCGCTTTGTATTGACAACGCGTGAGCTAGTTTGCCCACGTGAGATTGTACATGACACACTATTGGATGGGAGGCGACCAGCCAGAGAGCACTGTGTTGTGTATCCTGGGCGCTGATTGGCTCAGAGACCGTTCATCTCCTATGGTCAGTGCCCTTATAGGATTTTTTTTTATGTTGTTAACATGACGTAGGTTTAAGAGTATAGAAAGTGTTTAAGAGCATGGGAAGAGTGTGGGAAAGGTCAATAAGAGAGTGGGCAGGGTTTATAAAGCCTTAAAATATATATATATATATATATATATATATATAAATAATAAAATTAATGTAATGTCGGAACATCGCGGGTTTCGCTTTTCGCGGGGGTGGCGGTGGAACATAACCCCCGCAACAGGTGAGGGTTCGCTGTATATATATTAGGAGTAAACATTATTATGTTTGTTCTTATTTATTATGTCTAAATATTTACACTATGTGTAAATGTTATTACATGTCTGTAACCGTGGGCCCTGAGCCTCATCATTTCGTTTTTTCTGTGTACGTGTACATAGAAAAAAATGACACAGTCCACTTGCAGTAAAGCAGACTAACGTCAGTATAGGAATTCCCTGAGAGGCACAGACTGTGTAGCCATTGTCTCTCTCGCTCGCTCGCTCGCTCGCTCCAGCAGCCAGCTCTCCCCATCACACAGTGGCTCCCAACTGGTTCGGGTGAAGGCGAACAAGTGCTTTCTTTTCAAAGTGCTGCATCACAGGAAAGAGTAACACACACTCTGAGCAAAGTTGTAACTCTGTCCTTGTCCTTATAGGTAATGCCAACGTGCCATAGTCGAACGCACAGGATTGGCTAGAGTCCCCATGATTGACCGAGGAGTGAGCGTAGTAACACTTTGAAATCTAAAGCTGGTGATTTCCTGACAGTCTGGTCAAATCTTTTCTGTTGCACCATTTGGGATCTCTGCATGTTCCTAATGCTATAATGATTGTCTGTAATCTGTGCACATTAATTTACCCGCCTAGTAAAAGTCAGTCGGAAGCATGATTTTTTTTTTTTATATTATTTTTTTTATTTTGTTGGTTGTTGAAACCTGCTTGTGTTCTGCGTCTCTGTGTGTGTTGATATTCCTTATATTTCACTTTGTAATCCATTTCAGAGAAGAGACTACACAGCTCTTACTAAGTTCCTGCCACCTAAACACGAGTATGTGCTCGCGGTGCGGATGACGCCTGTGCAGTGCAAGCTGTACAGATACTATCTGGAGCACTTCACAGGTAAAGGGCTTTCCTGCAAGCTGCCTTGTGACGAGATTCCTGTTCCCTGCTACCTAAATATTGCTTCGAGGGCACGTCATCTTGTCTGTCTACCCATCTGTCTATCTATTTATTAACATGGTATTGGTAACTATAGCAACCTTGATCTGTTTTGTTTTTTTAAAAAGAGATCATGTTTGGTTCACCTTCACTTTGCCATTTCCAAAATCCTAATTTAAGATATAAAAGACTAGCTAAAAGCAGGTTGAAAAAAAATCATGTTAAAACTTGGATTGCGCTGCCGCTAAAGCACTTCTGCAGCTGGGGGATTGTATGGCAGCTGGTGTGGATCTGCCTATCCAGACAAATTCCCACATCTTTTTTCCCCTCTAACGAAGAGTTTTGGCCGAGTTTTCCAGCAGGTGTCTGGTTACACCAGCTGGACGCTGTGGCACCGCATTTTTGGGCACAGTGTACTTTTATACTGTGCATTTTGTTCCCATGCAGGACTGACCTCCAGGTTGAAATCAGACTTAATTTATTGCTCAGGTTCGAACTTTAATTGAGTCACATTTTCTTTACTTTTTTTTTTCTTTTTTTTTTTTCAGTAAAGGGAAAATCACAGCCTAATATTTCTTTTTGTCAGTATGGGTTAAGCGGTTATAGTTTTAAAGCTTTTTGGTGCTGCAAGTTTGGCCAAAAAAACCCTCAGGATTTATTTTCCTAGAGAATGCTTTCACACACAGAAAACATCTACTTGCATAGAGACGAACACGGCTGTGAAGGGTCACAATGGTGACAGTGAAATGTAACCACTGATCCGGTTGTTGTAATAGCTTGCCTTTTACAGGGGTGAGCCTCGAAAGTAGAATTTCTTGATACTGGGAAAACTGTGATTTAAAGTAAAGAGCAAGAAGAGGCAAGGAGAGTTAAACTCCTAGTCTCACTAGGTTTAAAAAAAAAAAAAAAGTAGCATGTAGTTACAGGCGTAGTTCATTAGCTAGCTCGCCAGTGATGTTTTGATGTGCAGAAGCTTTGGTTGCCTGGAAATCTAATTATCTAGAGAGGAAAGTCCTAGCTAGTGTAATGTAGTCATGTATGCTGAGCTTGTTGAACACGTTAATACAGACTAAAAGAAATGAACAATTACACAGACATCTCAAAAGTAAACAGACAATCATTTTTGAAAAATGCATTTCTAGAAACTTCCTTCTAGCTGCTCTGCCATAGTAGGCAAGTTGATGGAGATCCCTCAGAGAAGTCACCTGGAGTCGCTCTGCAACATTAGCAGCCTTACAATCGGGTTTATTTTCACCAATCCACTTGATAGCTTGAAGACCCCTGTCAGAGGGTCCAGGTCGACCTGAGCAGGATGCTGTTGATTCCTTTCCTTTGCTTTTGAATTGTACAATCACCCTGGTGACTGTAACAAGATGAATCCCAAGGTTTTATGCAATCATACGCTGTCGAAGTCCACCCTCAGACTGACCCACAATGCAAACTCTTTGTAAATCTATGGCTTTTAGTGTTCGCCGTATGGGTGGTTGCTCTAAACCATTAATATACTATGATCCGAAATGAAAAATATGTTAAGTCTGAAGCATCAGTGTCTGCTCACTTTTGAGACGTGTGTGTGTATGATTACAATCCTTTTGATAAAAAATTAGCAAGCCACTGGTGAACAAATCAGCTATGAGCTGTGGCATTCTGTCCTCGTCTCATTTTTCTCCCCGTTTCTATCCGTAACCAAAAACGCTACATGACCGCTTTGCATCAGAAATAGCTGCCGTACTCCTGATTCAGAAAAGTTTATCCATCTGTTCATCCAACCAGTAAAGTTGTTGAACTAGTTGCCCTCGGGTGATGCAGCATGCGCCATGATTCAGAACAGGCAGCGAAAGCCACAGTATCCATGTATCGCGCTAAGCGTGAATGCACACAGCAAGTGATAACGTGGAAATTCATGTTTGGTTAGTTTAGCTTAATGTGGTGCTGTCACGACTCTTTAAGCAGTTTCTTTTTTTCCCTTCTTTTACCGAGCAGGTGTCGGTTCTGCCATGGAGGGGGGAAGAGGCCGAGCAGGCACGAAGCTGTTCCAGGATTTCCAGATGCTCAGCAGAATCTGGACACATCCTTGGTGTCTCCAGCTGGACTATATCAGTAAGGAAAACAAGGTAAGCGAACAAAGGCACACAAGTGGCGAGCTGCAGGCTTCTCTTCCTTCATCAGCACTAAAACAAACCCAAGGGAACGCTGGAGTTTCCTCACAGTCATCACTTTCTGCGTGCAGTCAGTCATACTGAACACAACAATCTGGTAGGAAGTGTGCGTGTCCAACTGATGTAACTAGAAGGCAAGTTTTATATTTTCTTTGCTGCAGTGGCTAAACTTCAGAACCCGCGGCTGCACGGTACAGGCTAAAATCATAACTCTGATTTATTTTCGAAATCGTTCTATACTCAGCAAAAAAAGAAACGCCCCTTTTTCAGGACTGTGTATTTCAACAATAATGTTGTAAAAATCCAAAT
>JAQLOM010000002.1:8376092-8390757 GCA_030068315.1 Chrysichthys thysi
TCTAAGACATCCCTTTATAGCTAATCATGTTACACACCTGATATCAATTAACTTCATTAGTTGCTAGATGTTCTCTCTGCTGAGTCTTTTTAAACTTTTTTGCTTTTTCAATAATTTGTTTCCTCCGTGCCAATTTTTTTGGGACCTGTAGTAAGCATCAAATTTGAAATGTGCTCATTTAATGGATAAAGGTGTACAATTTCCCAGTTTAAACATTTATGTTCTTGATGTTCTGTTGTGCATAAAATATTGGCTGATGTAATTTGAAAGTCCTTTAGTTTTCATTTTATTCAGCTTTAACGAACGTCCCAACTTTTCTGGAATTCGGGTTGTATGCATTGTTAAAAAAAAAAAAAAAGATAATCTACTCTTGTCTAATGCTGAAGTTTCCCGAATCATGGTTTCATATTTGAAGCTGTTGTACTAGCGTATTTATTTTAATGCCTACGGTGCAACTTGAAAGATTGTTCGGTGGCACTTTTGGCTAATGAGGTGTTTTTTTATATGTAGGACCAGGTTTAAAAAGCCTCTCATTTAAAGCTCAGATCACCTCAAGGGGGAAAATATGCATGTAACACCACTTGGTACCACTGGTATTTTGACAGAATTGAAATTTCTAGCAAATTATGCCAATGCATACGGTCATCACTGGCTGCAGGCGAGTTAAGTGAAGATTTTTCATGGTGAACTAGTACTATTTTAGTGTGATTGCATGCAAGGGGAATATGTAAGGAATAAAGCACAGCAAGGTGTTGGTGAAGGAAAGTAATCAACATGGAATTCCTCTTAGCGCCCGTAGGTGAATTTCCAGTAGCAGCACATCTCAGTGTTTTTTTGTTTTTTTTTCTCTCTCTCTTAATCCACAGTAGTTTGCCAATGATTTGCAGGGGTTATTTTGTTGTTTTTGGTGGGTTTTTTTTTTTAGTAATTAAAGACCAAATTACTTTTTATCCTTTAGTATATGCATGTAATGTTACTGGCTACTAACAGTCAATTATTCACCTATAAACAGGATGGGTTTTTCCCCCCCTCTCTTGAAGATTGTAAAACAGTCATGTTGCACAAAGCCCAGTGTTTTGTCTCTAGATCTTCCTGTGGTGGAAAAACCTCAAGGACCAGCTTTGCTCCTGCCTGGAGACTGCTACCAAAATTGCAAAATAAGCATCGTCTTACAGAAACCTTAGCCCCATCGACAATTCTATGACTTACTCTGTTAACACGTTTTTATCTGCACCTTGCTGCAATATAAACCTAGCTCTGATCTCTGAGGAGTTCTGAACAAACCTAGGTCCTGTTATATGTGATGAATGGTTTAAAATCTTCTCCGAGGACTCAGAGTGAGGTTAATGGGCTCTGGGTGTTCGACCAAATCCCATTCGGAATTAAGCTACAATAATAAACACTTTTGTCCTAATTACTTAGTTTATAGGATGCATATATTTAAAATCACCTTTTTGGAAGCGTTATTAGTTTTTAAAAAATGTATCGTTGTGTGTGTGTGTGTGTGTGTGTGTGTGTGTGTGTGTGTGTGTGTGTGTGTGTGTGTACACATGTTGTATTGTAAACAACACAGTTTATATTACGTTTACACTTGAGCCAGCTGTGCTCGGTGCTGACCTCTTCACTGCTGCAGCACACCTGCTCTGGCTCACGTCTGGGAGAGCAGACGTTCAACATAAGCGTGTGTTTAGGAAAAACACGCACATGTAAACGCACACCAAAAAGGAACCGAGAAGAAGCAGCATGCATCTGCTCGAGGGGTGCGCTCAGGAGCGGACCCTGACCTTTTTGTTGGGCGTCGTTTAGCTCGGACACAAGGCGAACGTTCACCCTGGCGTTTTCGAACGCACATTCTGAGCCGGTGATCGCCGTCTGCCGGCTGCAGCAGAAAGGCGTGACCGTTATTGTTAGCCCCAGCTCGACGGCAGATGGCAGACACATCATGCAGGCGGGGAGTGAAGTCAGAATGAACTGGTGCTTTGATTAACGCACAAGTTTCATATCAAAGAAAAGAGTGACTCATTTTGACACGTGAAACACACGTGCGAGGAACATTTTTCTTTTTTTCCTGGTTTATGTAATGGTCAGTCTGGTTCTATAGAAGTAGGTTAAAGGGGCTGATTCACCCTTCCCAGAATTCAGTTTGTTATTTTTGTTTCAAAAGACCCATGACCACTAACTGCTTAGATCTCTGTGCAGCACCACCTCCTCACGGTCACTGTTGGTGATGCTTTCAAACCCCATTCTGAACTTTTTCTGCATTCACGTGTCAAATGTGGACGCTTTTGAACAAAATATCCCTGATCTTTTCTTTCCTTCGTGGCTGCCCGTGAGAGTGCTGAGGCCAGTTAGGGTCCATTTACGTATAGAATAACCACATGAAAACACAATGGTTGGGTCAGAAT
Organism: Chrysichthys thysi; assembly: GCA_030068315.1. Taxonomy (NCBI): domain Eukaryota; kingdom Metazoa; phylum Chordata; class Actinopteri; order Siluriformes; family Claroteidae; genus Chrysichthys; species Chrysichthys thysi. The sequence continues at coordinate 8,378,498 of JAQLOM010000002.1, forward strand.
AATATTATTTTGTGTACAATTTGACACAATATTTTCAGGTTCACAGTGTAACTTTAATATCTGTGGCCTAGGATGTCACCAGGTTTGGTTTTTGGAATATCGATGACCTTGGTGGTGACTTGCCACGTTGCGCAGAGAGGATTCTGGGAAGGATGAGCCAGCTTCTTTAATGTGGATGGGATTTGTGCCGTTATCTTTGACGTACCACCACTTATCTGAAGGGCGTCATCAGTTGGACCGCGTGGCGATAAATTCTCTGGCATTCATATCTTGGAGTAATTGAAACTTCTGTGTGCTCGGACAGAGAGGACAGTTGGTCCATCTATTTCTAGCTGAAACAACCATCCGTTAATCCGTTTGGAAATCTTTTACTCTGTGTCATCTAATTATAACGAGTGGTCTCGGACCTTTAGACTCCAGTGCCTGTAACGTAGCTATGATATGGCACAATTGTAAATCGCCAGAAGAGATTGAAATACCAAAGATTTTTCCCTGTCTCAAGCACCATAATTTAGTCATCTCAGAAGCTTGGATTGCTGCTTTTCTGTGCCCCCCACCCGGGTATATTTTCTAATATGTATTCCAATCAAGTGCATGTTCTTGGTCCACACTAACAGCATGGGACCTTATTTTATTTGTTCCAGGGTCTCTCTATGCGCTTCAACCAGCCGGCCTATCCGTCTGTAGGCATTGGAGGAGCGTCAGGCTACTTCCCCTTCAACGTGGCGGCTCTGGCCTCCATGTCCAACCAGCAGCTGGAGGTTGGTAATGAGTGCTGCATTCACACTTTGCATACCACAGGTCCTCAGCTAATTTGATGCGCGTCCCCAGGCGCTCGACAGTTGGCGCAGGTCGGCGCCAAGCGCTATTTATGGATGCCTTCATTGCCATTGTGTTATTGAAAGCATGGTATGTTCGGTCAGATTATAAACAGAAGACTGGGTCTGTCGTTGGCCCTCATTTATCAAGCTGGTTATGAGCAAATTTTATCCATAAATCATTTGCAGGAGAATTTACACAAGAAATGTGGTATTCATGAAAATCTAGTTAATGCAGTGGGGGTGGACAACCCTCCGATATCTCATCAGAGCTCTCGAACTTGTCTAAATTTGCATTGGAAGCTCACTAATGTGGACCATGATCAGTGTGATTTTCCGTTGTACAGTGCATCCCAGACGTTAAAGAAAAGTTGCGAATCTAGTTTTAAAACTAAATATAGAATTCACACAAAGAGAGGCTCAGTAAAGGCCTGTGGTCGGCGTGGAGTAACTTGTGGGTTCTTCATAGTTCTGTAGTTCAAACATAAACCGGTTTCTACCATTGATGATGATGATGATGATGAATTGTCTACTTTCCCTCATTTTTCACCACAATTCTGCCTTGAAGGATCTGATCAACCAGGGTCGACAGAAGGTGATGGAGGCCACCAACGCGCTGAAGGCTTTGCCCAGGGAGCCGCTGGAGGACATTATTGGGCAGCTGGTAAGTAAACGGGCGGAGAGAGGGCAGTAACGTAAACATTTTTTACCATTTTTGAGCAATTTATGTTGTTGGGCACAATTAAGTCAATTTAAGAAGCAAAGGAAACATCATAGGGGATGCTGATGTTCTGTTTCCCAGTAACGTGCTTTATTATTCTTACGGCCAGTTTATACTTCTGCGTGTTAATCAGTGTCCTAGGATACCATAGCAGCTACATACCCTACACCGTAGCCTGCACCTCCCCAAAAATGTAACTGCACACCATGTCGAGGCAGACCCCAACAACTGTGATTAGCCGACGTGCGTGATGGCATCGGCATTTCTGTTGAGACATTTCCGGCCGCACCTTCTTCTCTGGAAAGAGGGCTATTGCAAAATTATATAAAGTATGAAGCCATAGATCACCTCAGAACAATCACACAAGCCCCACACCCCTCAGGAGATGCACACTTGACGTGCAAGTGTACAAGAGACATCTCAAAAGTAAATAGACGCCATCATTTTTGAAAAAGAAATTTGCCAGAAACTTCCTTCTAGCTGCTTTGGCTTAGTAGCCAAGTTGATGGAGATCCCTCACAGAAGAACTCTGACTCGTTTGGAGTCGCTCTGCAACATCAGCGGCCTTACAATGGGGGTTTATTTTCACCAAACTACTTGATAGCCTGAAGACACCTGTCAGAGGGCCCAGGTCGACCTGAGCGGGATGCTGTTGATTCCCTTGCTTTGCTTTTGAATTGTACAATCACTCTGTTGACTGTAACGAGGAATCCCAGGGTTTTGTGTAATCATCAAACGCTGGCCAAGTCCACCCTCAGACTGACCCACAATACAAACTCTTTGAAAATCGGTCGACTCTTTTGGTTCTGGTGTTCACCGCATGGTCATTTCTCTTCAAGTCAGTGGAAAACCACTTTTTTTTTGTTTCGCACCCTTTGCGAGAATCAAAATGAGACCAGACGGGAATCTATTTTAAATCTTTATGGATCCATTTAATTACATAGGGCATTAATGAGGCACATGGTTGAACACAATTTTATGAAGGTCAGCAATATTGCAGAGTATTTATTTATTTATTTATTTTGTTTTGATTGAGAAACCCCCTAATCCTTATTCCTGCGCTACTGTCAGTCCTCAGAGGAACGTTTCAGGCCAGGCAGGTTTCTCTTCACATCTTGCTTGGCTCTGGAGTAGGTATATCAAAGACCTAAGATGTTTTCTCCATGTTTATGGATCCGCCACAACTGCGGTTTATACGCAAGAGCCTGTGCGTGTGTCTTCAGAGAGCCCAGACTAACAGGTGGCTTTGTGTTTGGCAGTGGAAGGAGAATCCCAATCTGTCAGAGGCCCAGGTGCAGGGCATGGCTCTGGCCAGACAGGCAACCATCGACATGGAGCTGAAACACAGAGAGGCCATGTACCGAGACATTCTCAACAAGCAGCAGACGGTAAGCGCTCTCTTTTATATGCGGCCTACTTCTTTGCCCTTGATTTGTACTCGTATTTACCCTACACACAGTTGCGCTGGTTGTTCTCAGTCTGGGTAAGATTCAACACGTAGCAGGGTCAGCTGTTTACATTTGCTATTACTGAGAGCATTTCGACAATGTGACTATTGTTTGGTTTAGGGTTAAGGCAGATTTGCGGTTAAGAGTAATGGTTGGGTTTAGCCTGGGGTTAAAGTTCAGTTTAAGGTATGTCGAGTGTTTGGACAAAGGTAATGGTTAATTCTTGTTTATTCAGATGCTAGTTGAAGATTAGTTAACTCATCTCTCAGCCAGTTGACTTGCTGAGGGAGCCCCGCTTTGAGTTTTCAAGTCAGATTCCTCGACAGTACACATAAGTGGGGGGCTCATGAAGTTTCAGATACATGTTTAGTTTTTAAGAAAAAAAATCCAAGAAGTAAGCATTTTTCATACTCTGGGTAAAGTAATCTTGTTTGTTGTGCGAGACGGATTGAAAACTTGCCCGTCGTTCAGAAAACTTCTTCCTGTTGCCTTTCATCATTTCAATGCATCTTGCGTTAAATCGGTCAGTTTCTTGTGCCAGCACGGCCTGCCGTCACGATGGAAGTCATTCCGCAGTGTGCGGTGGGCCAGTATCGCTTTGCCGAGGTCTAATTTTGCTGCCTTGTCTTCATCCTTCACAGCTGATGATGTATGTGCAGAAGGTGGTCACCAATCGCAAGGTTCAGGAGCAGCAGCTGGCGCTTGCCAGGCAGGGGATGCTGATGAACCAGTTGGCCTTGCAGAATGGCATCGGGGGAATGAGCCAGATGGAACTGCTGGGCCTGTACCAACAGCTGGGTGCCCTCCAGGGTCTGCCATCCTCCCCATTAGGCAAGAACCCAGGGCCCTCCAAGGGTCTGTAGATACCCTCACTGAAACCCCGCCCCCTATTTGTGGCCAGCTCCTGTGTGGGCATCCCAAAAAAAAAAAAAAAACAGCTCGGACCCTTTCTTTTTTTTTCTTTTTCTTTTTCTTTTTTTTTTTTGCCCCTTTTGAGCTCCCGTGTAGAAATCTGGGATGGTTATCTAGAAGACTTTGGAAGTATGGTTTGTAATTCTCTGTATATACAGCCTTAGTGTTTAAGTTTTATTCTTTTCTTTCTTTTTTTTTTTTTTCCGTTCCTCGACATATTTAAAATATTCTCCCAAAATGCTTTTAAGCATTGCATTGTTCTTTTCCCCTTAAATAAGGGCTGTGCATTATTTGATTAAATTTTTTTTTTTATATATACAGGTCAAGAAAAAAAAAAGAAACAAAGAACTTACAAACTCTGTGGACCATAGTGTTGTTCATTACGTATATTCTAAGTGATCTAGAAGAATTGTACTAGGTACTGCATAATATCTGTCTACTAGTGGATGATCAGTGGTGCTGTGAAAGCCCAGTGCCCGAGACGCACTGTTCTAAACACCTTAAACAAGGAAAGGAGGAGGGGGAAAAAAAATAAAAAGATGCAGTGATGGCCTTACATCAACAGTTTGTTGTTTTCGAACACACTGAACAGACTCTTCTTTTCTATTATGCTTTTAGGCTTTTACACTTGTCGTTGCTTAACTTGTAATGGAATGCCCGTGGTGTTAAAAACTGCTTGCCAGATTCCCTGGACTTTTGTATCTTCTAATTCCTTGTTGTAAAGTGATGCCTAGCATAGTGTTGTACTGTTCATTTGTTTTGTTCCTCTCGTCTTAGCAGGTTCGCGAACTTTCTAAGATGACTGGTTTGTGCTCCTGTAATTTATAAAGGCAAATTTTAATGGTTAGGCTGCATCTATCTTATAATGCTAACTAACCATACTAGGCTGGCCCTCAGGCTACCACGCTCTACTTTCAGCACATTTAAACAAACAAAAAAAAAAAATATGGCATAGATCTTTGGATTTGGACTCTAGTTTGCACAGGGTGCATTTCGGAATCGTAGACCGACTTTTCATTTTCCTCACAATGTTCTCATGTTAGCAAATATACCCACTTGTTTTGCCATTTATCTGATCTACTATTTACTAGAATAAGTATTTAATATGAAATTCAAATAAAGTGACCAAAAAGGGTGATTTGCATTTAGTAGTCTCTTTGGTGTCAGTAGGTGTCGATTTATTTATCCGTTCATTCGCCTGGTTATTGGTGGGCCACATACAGCGATGAGGCACCAATCTCCTGAGAGAAACGTTTCAGTCACCAGATGGTATTCAGCTTGGTCGCGTGTACTCTGTGGGTTCTGGTCTGGATCGTTTTTGGTGCGATTTTAACAAAGCTAATTCTGCCCAAGGGGTTTTTCATTAACTCTTTATGGCTTTATGAGTGTGAGGGTCCATGCATGGTGAAAACCTCTGGAAATCACCACCTCCTTGATGCGTGTCCTTCACATGTTTCTCACGTTGATGAGTCTTGAGTGAAATTTTCACCTGGATAAAAACATGAGCAAAAACCCTAATAAAACAGGATCGCCAAGTCAGCACGGTACATAAAGGTCTTTCAGATCCGTGCCTGAGCTGTACAGTAGCAGTGCTGAGAAAAGCTAACTTAAATGGCCAGTTTCTAAAAGCATATCCAAAATACAATGTCCACAGCAAGGTTCTCTTTCTCTGAATGCATCATTAGGAGCCAAACATAAAAACATCATCTGAAGTGTTATCGTCGCTTATTCGCTTTCTAATAAGAACCACGACACACATTCATGCACACATGTGCTCCCCTAGTTACGATGGCCCAACTTATGATTTTTTTTAAAGTTATGATGATTGCGATATGCTAAAAATTGTAAAATATTTAAGCTTTGTGGGCAGGCCAGTGTAACAGCATATGACGCATGCAGACATTCAGATGACACCCGGAAGTATGCGGATGATACCCGGATGTATGTCCCCTTTGCGTGATGCCTCCCTCACTCCTGCACCTCACAGAGTTAAGTTGTGTATCGGTGTACTGAACAGTGCCTTACCATGTGAGGTTTTTTGGGTGCTTCAAGAGCTAATTTTAATTCAAAAATATGTTTTCTAAATGTCCCAGCACATACGCAGGAAAAGACTTCTGGGTAGGCTAAGTTACCTAAGCAGTGCTTCGCCATTCTCTCTATCTATCTCTCTATCTATCTAATTTTTTCATATGCCGAGACCTTTTCCAGTTTTTAGTTTGAGCCTTTGATTAGTGATGTTCTAAACCTCAACCCTTAACACTAAATTTTATCCTTTTAAACAATGGAAAGTACACCATAAGTGTGTTATATATAATATATATACATACACACCCCCCCTCTGTGGGTCTTTGTGACTGCCACATAGTTGGAAGCACACACTTCTCTAGCATCTCTTTGTAGGCTGGAGCTTTACAGTTTGCCTTCACTGGAACTAAGGGGCCCGAACATTTCCAGATTAACAGTGCTTCTGTGCACAAAGTGAGCTCTGTGAAGATGTGGCTTTGCCAAGGTTAGAGTTGAAGAACTCGAGTGGCCTGCACAGAGCCCTGACCTCAATCCCTCTGAACACCTTTGGGTTGAAGTGGAGTGCTATCGTCCCTGACCTCACAAATGCTCTAAGGTGCAAATCCCCACAGCCAAACGTGTGTCAAAATTGTGTGGAAACCCTTCCCAGAAGAGCGGAGGTTATAATAACAGTGAAGGGGGAGTAAATCTGGATTGGGATGTTCAACAAGCATGATGGTCAGGTGTCCACATACTTCTGACAATTTTTGTTTGTTTTTTGTTTGAAGAACACTTTTAAAAACTCCGACCCATGTGAAGCCAGCCACCCCATCTTTTAGAGCTGCTGCTCATGCTGCGTTTCAGGGCAGTGTAACATTGTGAGAAACGTGCTGTTTGCCTTCTCATCATAGTCACGAGTCAAACTTGTTATCCTGCAGTGCTTTCCCAAGAAATTATTCATATATGCAGTAAAAACATCTGCGGCTAAAGATTTGAGTTGTAAAAGTGCACGCCGAAATACCCGAGACTTGACTCAGACTTGCAAGGAGTGTTTCAGAATACGGCGCATCCCTCCTTCATCTGCAACACCTCTTCTGTACTTTCCTGTCTTTTCTCTGCCAGGATATTCCTCCACTCAGGGTCTTTGGGTTTTCCATTTGGCCGTCTCGAGCAACCCCCCGATCCCCTCCCCCCAGGGAAGCGTGCATTCACAGCTCACAAAAGGAGTGAAACATTACAACTATTGCAGATGTTGAAATGTTGATCCCATCTTTCTTATACGGAGATTACCACTAGGCTACATTCGCACCACATTCCTCCTGGCCGCTAGGCAGCTGTTCCCGTCATCTGCGTACTCCGGCTCGGCTGCTGATCTCACGATGCGTGGATACGCATTAATGCTAAAAGTATCCCGGGACGGTCGTGCCAAGACGAAGTGGATGATATAACTGACCATATTTTCACAAACTAGCCGTATCTTATTCCAGTTTGTCTCGCGTTTTAGTCTGAGAATCAGCCCAGTTAATTGCCATGTCCAAGCAAACAATGCGCTGGATCTGTTCGGAGGGAACGTTTTATTACAAATCATTCTAGCGCACCGGAACGTCTTCAGGCCGTATTTTTCAACAGGTTTGTCAACCAGCCACCCACCTTTTATTGTTTTGCTTGCTGCACACGTTTGATTTATGCTTCTGCAGGCTGTTTTGGGAGAACTTTCTCATAGATTTCCCGAGCCAAGAACAGTCTCTTTACATCACCAGCCATCATCCACATCTCCATAGGGATTGATTACGCAGAGCTGTAGCTCTGCTCTGGAATTCCCATTCTGTGGAGCAGTAGGCATTTGTCAGATGGACTTTCATCCCTGGTGTAGTGCTGTGATCTGCACTGAAGGTATTTTTATATAAGTGTGCAGCTCTGACGTGCTTCACTGTAGATTAATAGCCATTTCTCTTTCGGACATTTCTGTCCGGAGCGTGGATTTTTTCCGAAGAAACCTTCAATGCAATGAACAAATCGACTCCGTGCTTCTCCATAGAACATTTTAATGATGAGAAACTGTTTTTTTTTTTTTTTTTTTTTTTTTTTTTTTTTTTTTTTTGGATGTTTTCCTCAAGCAAAAATGGTCACTCGCAATGAACAATCAATAGCAGGACAATTTTATTGTCGTTCATTCACGGCGAACTGGTAGCCCTTCTCGAATACTTTTCAGTAGAATCTACAATTCGTATAATTTCAAGTTCATTACAAAATAGAGACTTTGAAATAAATAAATATATTTATATAAAGATTTAGAATTATACATTGTATGCAGAAAATAAATATAATGTACAGCTCATAAATAGGTTCATCCATATTTACACTTGTCACGTACATTTTAAGAATGTTCCCGACAGCCTTACGTTACACATCACACCTTGTCAGTTGACCGACACACCTTTCTGCAACCTTGATGCATTCCCCGTAGCTTTTTCCCTGGTTTCATTAGAAATATCATGCCTTTTTACTGCCTTCGAGAGTGCATTCTTGTTTGTTTTGGGTTTTTTCGCTAGCTGTCTACGGGAAGACTTTTCCAGAACCTTCAAAAGAAAAGGAGTGAAATAGCAGAGTGGATTCTCTAAGTGCTAATTTATCTCCGTGTTTCACACTGGAGATGCTCTTTTCCACTCTGGCCTGACAGGTGTTCGTTCCTCTTTGGTGGTCTTTTCAGGCCTTAAAAAAACCCTGAAGTCTTTTAGAATTTGGCTTTTTATTAGTGATTGTTTCCAAAAGTTTGCCAGTTTTATTACTTAGCAGTACCTCTCACTTGTGTCTCACCAAGTGTCCTTAAATATACATATGTATATTAAAAAAAAAAAAAAAAAAAAACTTTTTTTAAATGTTTCTCTTATTGAGATGCTACTGTATGTTCTTTGGAAGAAAAATTGTCCTTGTCCACGGTGTAAATAGCCCCATAGATAAGTGTTCCCATGATCATTTCCTTTCACCATAGGATCAGCACCACGGTCCCTTAGCGGTGCTCACTGTGCATGCCTACTGCCTTGTGAAAGTAAGTGCCAGTTTACAAAGACACTTACAGTGGGATTAGCGCCTATGCTTGAGTTCAGTGGTTCTAATGTTGCTCGAAGAGATGAGCATCCAAGTTTCGACCTGGCTTGCTGACGCCAGACCCAAAAAAGATTTAAGACGTCCTGATATTAGCCACGACCCAAACTGGAGCCTGGCTCCCAAGTGGTTCTTTCCAATGCGAGTGGTTCATTGGCGATTTTTGAGCGAGTTATCTAAGGATGAGGTGGTTGCGTGACACCACGTGGCCCCTGAAGTCAACACCTCCCTCAGAAACCTCTTGGCACTGGAGGCGGTTGGAGGAATGTCCTCTCCTCACTGTGGTTTAAAACCCATTAAGGAGAGGAAACAGATCCATCCAAGAACACACACGTACTGTTTATCTCAGTCACCGCTGGAGAGGGACTCCTTGCTTTGGACCAGAAGGCAAATCTAAACAGTCACGAGGGAAGAAAAGGAGGGTCTCCGTAAACCTTAAATTTCTCTCCGATTTCCCTCTCGCCCCTCCGTGCTCCTCCAGGCCCGGCGGGACGTTTGGTCACCTGTTCTGGAACAAATCCCTGTATGCCTGGGCGATCTTCTCGATCTCCACCGGCCTGGGCAGGAAGTGAGTCAGCTTCTGGTGCTTTTTAGTCCTGTTGCCTTCTCGAGGTGACCCGTCCTTGTTCAAGGCCACATAGTAGTACCTCCCGGTGTCCGCATGCTTGTACAGCGTCGAGGCATACGTGTTGTACCAGTTCTCTTCGAACTGCTCACGGAAGACGCACTCTGCCGTCAGCTTTTTCTGCAAGGAAGCCAAGGAGAAGAGAAGATAGGATTCAAGTCATTTCTGGATTTGGCGAACTAGCTCGCACTGAATTCTTCCTGGGGAAAGTCATGCAGTTTCGCAGTAAATGAACATTTATGACTTGTTGATGGTTGAGAATCGGACAAATCGATCACTGTCCTCTGCGGCTTAATTAGTTTTCTGTAGCTCACTCGGCTATGTTTACAATTCTGTAAACCTGATGGAACTAGAAGAGAAGTAAACCTCATCGTGCTGTAGCCAGGCATTAGAGGCGCTAGCAAGCGTCCAAGTGATCCAAGTGACTGCAGCTACATTAAGGGTCTTAGTATTATTATTATTATTATTATTGTTTACCATTTGCAAATGAGTGGCAACGGTTTGACACTGGGCAACAGGTGCTTGCTGTAGAAAGTCATCACAGCTGGCTTTTCAGCTTCCACCCAAAATCACTCCCCAGACCTGTTAACCTTTCGGTCTGTTTCCCCTGTGACGCAACCATTCCAGATTACACTTACATATATACACACACACGGCAGCCAGAGAGAACTCCTGTGTGGCCTGCTACTACCACACCACTGACAGGACTAAATGAGCGATCGCTCTGGGTTCAGCAGGTGAACCTCTGCTGGCTGACTACGTCGCCGAGAACAATAGAGCACACTGGGGCTACGTCGCTTTTCCTGCCAAAAAAGCAGTCATGCAATGGCTCTAGCTCAAGTGTCAGTGTTAAGGCGGCTCACTTGGACCTTCTATTGTTGAACGCTGCTTCAAACTTTGGTTTACATCCTTAAGAATGAGCAATGATTCAAATTTTACTTTGATTAAACTAGCCAGTAACTGGGTGCAAAAAAAAAAAAGGGCTCGTCCTCTCCAGTATCCTACCTGCTTAAGTTTGTCCTGGTGAGATCTTTGGAGCTAATTAAAATGGACTTGGTGCAATTGGCTTTGGCTCGGCATGGAATGTTCTAGACTAATGACTAACGCCAGTCAACTCCCTAAAGACTAAACAAAATACTCAGGTGGTAGTTAAAATAAATTCAAAGCTAAGAAGGTCGAATTCGCGTAGGATGACGTGAATCGTGTTCGTTCTCGGTCCTCGCTGGCTACTTTAGCGTGAAATGAAATTATGGTCGAGTTCACACACCAAGGAAGCCTTACATTCGCTCTGGTTTCTAAAGCTGTGCATCAATTCTCATACACCTCCAGCCTGCCTGAGGAATGATGCTTGTGTCTGCGCAATTGGCAGCGCTATTTGTGAATTAACCTGTGACCGCCGTGATTTTAATAAGACGTTATCATGTTACACGTGAAATCATCCCCCCCCTCCCCCTCCCGCCCTGTAATAAGCTCACTCTGACTCTCGAGATCCACAGACACTTGTTGAGGGCCACGGTTTAATAGCAGTGGAAATCTGATAGCATGTTTCTCATACAGCCTCGAGAGGTGGGAAGACAGAAGAGTTTCCTATAAATGGTGTTTCGCGCGCGCCACCGGCATACACGACGTGACACGGTTCGTAGCCCATCCTGGTCTCTGTTACCATTTGAGCACTCGACCAAAGTAAAGCACGTTCCCTGTGCGACGGTGCAGGAATATACAAGAAACCAAAAGCACTCACAGACCATATATCGCTAATATGTGTGTGTGTGTGTGTGTGTGTGTGTGTGTGTACTCTGTGCTTTGTGTATATCCAAGAAATATGTAAATATTTTCGCGACTATGAAGCAAAATGAAGAGGCTATCCTTCTAATTTAGGATTCGTGGTGCTTTCAGTACGGTCTTTCTCATGCCTTTCTCAACTTCGGAAGACAAAAACAAGGTAACTCGAACAGGCCGACTGTTTTCGCTCTCAGGGGCCCCTGGTGCTGTTCCAGCTCTGTCTGATGTCAGAGGCATGGCGTGATACGCAGCGCTGGAAATGCTGCCCGTTTTGTCTGGATTGGTGTTTTTCACATGTCTGCATCATATGGGGAACAGACTTCAGATTAAGGGCCAGTGAACTGATTGCTATCCTCTTAACTCGAACTGTAGTCGCACTGTTGGCTGCCATCCCACGGCACAGTCTTTGAAAAACACGAAGCTTGTGGATGCAGGTGTGCGCTTGCGCAGGTGTCCGCTCGAACGGTTCTTTCTGGGGTTTGCGCGGGTTCTACTTACCGACCCATAGAGTTCTCCTTTTTCATTCATTCCAAGATAAAGTCCGGCATCCACTCCTCTTATGCTGACCAGCCCCACGGCAAAACTAATGAACTCCAGGATACCTGCCACAGAGGGGAAAAAAACGTGAGACAATTACCAGACACTGGGGTCCGCATCAGCACATCTAAGCCTTACTCACAAAGATGCATTTATGATGTATGCCATATGAACAGAATGGACATGAGGAGGAGAACTGTTCTTTAAGTAGAAAAATGACACCCTTTGTGGTTTTTTTTTAGTTGGCCTTGCATTATGGAAACATAACAAACCTGCGAATGGCTGTGAAGAGCCAGACATACGAATAA
>JAQLOM010000002.1:8403582-8418713 GCA_030068315.1 Chrysichthys thysi
AGGTGTACAATTTCCCAGTTTGAACATTTGTTATGTTATCTATGTTCTGTTGTGAATAAAATATTGGCTCGTGTGATCTGAAAGTCTTTTAGCCTTCATTTTATTCGACTTTAAAAAACATACCAACTTTTCTGTAATTGGTCTGGAATTCGGGTTGTATATAATGCTGTTTAACCATGGAATAATGCCACCCCACTGGCTGGGTGGGCAGGCCATGAACACACACACCTATTGGCAATTTAGAGCAGCCAGTCCACCTAATGTGCATGTCTTTAGACTGTGGGAGGAAACCAGAGTACCCAGAGGAAGCCCACACTGGTACAGGGAGAACATGGAAACTCCACACAGAAAGGTGCCCAGGTCGACTCAAGGATCAACCCCGAAACCTTCTTGCTGTGAGGTAACAGTGCTAACCACTGCACCACCATGCCACCTGCACACCTTGTATTTGGTTACATGTCCCTTAGCAAGTTTCTCCTTGACCAGACGCTTTGGGTAGCCATCAACAATCTTCTGTAAGAATTCTGGTTGGATATTTGACCACTCTTCTTGGGAGAATTGGTCAAGTAAGCTTTGTATGTTTCCTGTATTTTAAGCAGAGACCTGAGTTTTAAGCACAGTCAAAAATCTATATACACCCACTCTGATTAATAACTCAGTGGTCCTGAAAGGTCCACAATGTCTTTTGACTTGCCAAGGCCAAGGACTCTTATCTTCCTGAGTGACCATAATTGACTAGAGCTGGTAGCTTTGGTTTGATGGCACTCGTTGGATTAACCAACACACAGTACAATGGGAAAGCCCAAGGAACGTGAGAAAGAGGTTCATAGATTTGCACTTCAAAGGAACGTCTCTTGGAGCCATTTATAAACAACTTCAGATTCCAAGATCATCTGTTAAAACAATTGTAAATAAGTACTAGTTATTGGGAAGCGTAGTCACTTTGCCTAGCTACTTTTCTGGAAGAAGATTCAAACTGTCACCCTCAGTTGAGAGGAAGTTGGTTTGGATGGTCAGGAACAACCCAGGAACCATCAAGGCTCAGGTCTGCCATTAACTGGAAGCTGAGGGAACATTGTCGACAGTCAAGTGAGTTTTATGTTGCCTTGGACTGCCATCCAGGCGAGAAGTGTCTGCTCCAAAATCGACACCTTCAAGCTCAACTAATGTTTGCAGCTGACGCATGGACAAAGAAAAAGCCTTCGGGAAGAGTGGTCAAATATCCAACCAGAATTCTGCCAGAAGCTCGTTGATGGCTACCAAAAGCATCTGGTCAAGGTGAAACTTGCTAAGGGACATTTAACCAAATATTAATTCTGCTAAATGTAGAATTTGGACCCTGTGTTGTTTTTAGAAAGTCCAGAACAAATTAAAACCTGTGCAGCACATTCCTGTGTTTTTTTTCTTTTTGTTCTACATTCTAAAGGTATACGTTGCACAATCATTCTGCCCTAGAAAAAAAAAAGTTCGAAGGAATAATTGAAAGCCCAATATTATTATGACATAACTGTACATCCATAATATCAGATCATTTCGCCAGAGGTTCAGGGGTTCACCAGAAACCCCTTCCATATTAGGGTTTTAAGTAAATAAGAAGTTAAGATAACATTACGATCATATTATCATACGTTTTTCATCAAAAAAAATATAAATTATTTTGCAAATGCTACTTTATTCTGTACATAATTAAAGTGGCATCCCTCTTGCTCTCACGTTGCCACTCTTCGTCTTCTGCCGCTTAATCCTGTAGTGTACAGGGTCACCAATCCCAGTTGACATCGGGCGAGAGGCAGGACACACATCCACCGGAGGGCGACACACAGAGACAGACAACCATTCACACTCACATTCACACCTACGGCCAATTTAGAGCAGCCAGTTAGCCTAAACTCCACTGTGCATGTCTTTGGACTGTGGGAGGAAACCGGAGGACTCGGAAGAAACCCACACGAACACGAATCCCTGTTTAAAAACCTAGTCACATCACTGCTTCGCTGCTCCGGAATCATCGAGTAAAGTGATTTAAGGGATAATGGAGGGAAAAAGTACGCATTCCATTCTGAGAGCATCTCAGAGATTAGTAGATTAGTGTCCGTGATGCCACGCTTGCCTTCTTGACTCTGTATCTAACTAGACCTCAGAACTGTGATGTGAATCGTAGATGTTGGGTCTGTGCAGCCGAATCCTTATGAGTTCCTTACTCTTGCTGCTGAGAAGAATGGAACAACCCAAGCCTCTTTTTTTATTTTTTTTTGTTGAAAAAGACAGAAAAACCTGTCAGCCAGATGTTTTTGCTGTAATGAACAAAGTGTAGGGGTGAAGTAAGCGTTTTGATGAGAAAATTCTCAGAGAGAAATTAATCGCCGACATGACTTTCCATGACCAAAGCTATTGTTTTATATGCCAAATGATTTACGTCTCGGTTGATTTACACGCCATCGATTCTGTACAGCTGGGATGGTACTCTATTAATGAAATTCCTTAATGTCTAGGGTTTTTTTTGCTCAGCCTGATTTGTGGTTTGAATCGCTCGCCCCGTATTCAGAGTGTCTGCATGTATGATGTCTAGTTTTCAAAAAATGGTGCTTAGAAAAACTACTTTATGCGCATATCAAAAAGAATTCCCCCTTTAAACACAACATTAACAGTAATGTCAAACATTGTAATGTCTGGTGCCAAACGGTTCGAATTAGCTACGTGGTCTTGTGCCATAATTATAAAAGGATTCTCACATTAAATTACTCTGAAGAACTACAAAAGTGTTTCGCAGTATTTCTGGTCTCAGTGAGCGTGGAACATATGGTTAGCATTTTAGAAAGGCGCTCGTTTTACCAGGCAGAGCGGACCGGTTCCTCGGGCTGTGCTGTGTTACGACAGGTTCCCTAAACAGGATGAGATTTTTATGCCTGATAAATGGAGGACTCTGTGTCCAAATCTAAAAGAGCTGATACTGTATCTCCCATAGAATCATGCCAAGGTATGGAGTAAACAGATTTTTTTTTTCTTTTTTCTGGCAAAGCGAAAATCTCCGTGCTGGCACCAAAGTGGCCCCTTGAATTTCTTGTCCAGGATTTTGCTGTATTTTGTCATGTCGTATGAAGGCTTTCCCAGGCTTTCTATCCAAATAACTGTGCTGGATCACAGCGAGCATCTACACGTTGGATGCCTTGCTTGTGGTGTTCAGTGAAAAAACTCATCCATCACGAGTGTCATGAGCGCCATCCAACGCAGAGTAATGTATAGGTAACAGAGCAAAGTTAGATCATCTTGGCTGATGCGCTGAAAAAGGAAAACTCTACCGCAACACCCGCTAGAACTTTTGGTTTAAAATATTCTCGGACACAGCTTGGATGAAACTGATTCTCTTATCCCGTACGTACATACCCACTGAGGGCTTGTAAGCTTTCTCTTAACATTCAAAACTCCTGGCCTATGCAGGAATATTAACGCAAACTGAGTTTAGTTTTTCGCAGATGTGCTTGGGTGCTACACGGCAGTCTAATTAGATGTGGAAAAAGTGGATCTCAAATGGAAGCTTAGCGTCTCCCCGTGTCTTTAGTGTGGCTTTATAAGAGGTTTCTGCCTTATGCGCGGTTCACTCTTAGCACCATAAAAGGTTCCCTTAGGAGTCTCCAGTGCCAGAGTTGAAAATGCCACAGGCATTTGTCACAGACCAAGGTTCACTTTACAGGCAAAGTGACTGAGAGCATCTTGGCTGGATGTGGCCTCAGACTGAGACAGCAGAACTCAGTTCAGGTCCTTCATGCTCACGTTTGATCCCGTTTCCTCTGAGTTCATTTCATTCTGTCAGCACACATCGGATTAACACTGGTCAGTGTCCGTGTACGGCATGCGCTATTGTTCGCTCGAGCTACCTCGTAAATGCAAGAGAGATTTCTGGGTATTCCACATCACATTGCAGGTGTATTAGCAATTATTGGGTCGCTAGAAGGGCAGATTAACCTTTTAATGGGCAAAGAGCTAGATTTGGCAAAGAGCCTCTCGATGAGGTTGTAGACTTCCTGGACTTCTCCCATATTAAATAAATGTTCCTTTAAGTTTGAGTTTAGTACAGTGCTTAGGGGCGGCACGGTGGCTGAGTGGTTAGCACTGTCGCCTCACAGCGAGGAGGTCCTGGGTTCCAGCCCCGGGTTCGGCACGGGTGCCTTTCTGTGTGGAGTTTACATGTTCTCCCTGTGTTTGCGTGGGTTTCCTCCGGGTGCTCTGGGTTCCTCCTACAGTCCAAAGACATGCACAGAGGGGATTAGGCTGATTGGCGACTCTAAATTGGCTGTGGGTGTGAATGATTATCTGTCTCTGTGTGTTGCCCTGTGGTGGATTGGTGACCTGCCCAGGGTGTGTCTTGACCCTCACCCAATGTCAGCTTCCCCCCGCGACCCTGAACAGGTTTAAGTAGCAGAAGACGAGACGGTACAGTTTTTGGGAAGACTTTACCCTACACTGGCCACTATATGGTTACTACTGACCTTGAATTTCAACATGAAAATGAAACAAACAAAAAGCAATTCTTGTAATATCAAGCGTTTTAACATCATCTAATAAGGGTTGAAGTGTTTCATTTCCAATTATTTCAAATAGTGCCCTATACAGGGTTAAACATGGCCTACTTAATGTATTGCTAATATAGATCACTATGTGCTTCATAAAAGTAGCAATATGGTTACAGTTTAGGCGGAGGACATAGTAGCTCGAAGGGAAAAAAAACCCTCCAGGATCTTTGTTTCTCCATATGATGATGGCATTTATCTTTAAACTCATATCCTTTACAAAAACAGAACGATGTTTCAGAGATTATCCCATTTCATATTCAAGTCTACTTGAACTTCCAAGCTAACTCTGAAATATCATGCTGAAATATACCACAATGGGAATTTATATTCATATTTGGATTCATAAATCTTTCATTTCTAGTAGTGAGACAAGTGGAAACAATTAAAAAAAAAAGTCTATATTGTATTCGGGGGAAAAAATGAATCAATTTCCTTATTAAGTGCATGTGATCGTTTGCTAAAAGTAAAACTCCTTTTGTTCTCCCATTTCGCAATGGAAAAACAAATGAGCACGACGTCCACAATCGAATTTTAACGAGTTCACGCCAACCACATAGCATATCGTACCTTATGGACTTAATTGTATTTTTGGACTTGCATGCGTGTTTTGGTTTTCATTCCTTGGTCAGAAGAGATGGATGTAGGTTGGAAATGAATGACTTCCTCATAGTCGAGTGATGGAGCTGGTGGGGAAGATGGTTCCCTCAAAGTACTGAGAGTTGGGTGGTCCATCCTTCAGCAGCCAGATTTGGAGGAAGGGGGAGGAGGCCTGAGAAACACCGGCCACCTCGTATCACTTTCAAAGAGTGAAATCCAAACTCCCCCCAGAGCCTCGCACTCGTCCCTCAAAGTCTGACAAAGACACCTGTTGTTTGATTTCGAAGGAGCACTGAATTGAGTAGCCTGTTCGGAAGAAAATGTAATATTTGAATGAAACTCCGGTTCAAGTACAAACAAATCTCCTTGATAAAAGGTGAACTGATGAATTGGGCTTTTTGTAGTGTTCTTTCGGTCGGGAGAAGGTTTTGGAATAATACTCCAGCCTCCATTTGCTTTTGATTTACAATTTGTGTATGTGTGTGTTGGATATGTTTACTGCATTTTGCTAACATTACAGTGTTCATTTCCTCACCCCGGTTTTGACGTATTGGAATTTGACCCTCTACTAACGTTACACCTGTTTTTGCAAAGCTCCTTACCCAATAACTATAAGAGACGTCAGGAATGTGAAACAATACGAACGGCAACACTGAATTATATCGCACAGTACACTTCAGGTCTGAGGTTTTCTGTAGTATTCCGTCGGGGTGGTCTTGTGACAGGGAAATCATGTATAAACAAGGCCCTTTTCTTTTCTTTTTGTTACTTCAGAGTGCTCTAGTGTGCCAGTTCAAGCCTATCAATAATGTGTTGGTTTGCAGTTTGTGTAGCTCTTGTGGGACACCCAGTCCAAACACACATATTTCATTTTCTTAGAAGAGTACTTCCTGAAAGAAAAATAAATGTTGAACATAACGACGGTGAGAAGTTTGGGTGGCATATGAGCTCATGATATCTGCTGCCCACCAGCTTGTAAACACTGTTGATGTTACGAAGGTGTTAGCGCTTCCAGGTGAGGTGATCTTTTAGCTGACACAAAATGTTCTCATTGCGTCACAAGTTTTCATTGCTGGTGTCGTGCGGTCTGTTATCTAGCTTTTGAAAGTTCAATGGAGAAGACAGCTGCTGTTAACCCGAGGTAGCCGTGGCAGATGAGTAGAGGAGCTTTCAGGCTGTCACACAAAAAAGTAAGGTATAAAACCCACAAGCTAGCATAGAGCATACCATATAGTTGGTTATTTTCCTGTAACAATGCCCAGAAGTGTTCGGTTCCTCTTATCCAATAGCAGTTTGCCTTGGCTAACAACACTGTATGCGTATCTCTTTATAATTACGTGCACTGTTGCAAGGTGTCCACTCCTCCAACATCGCTCCTTCCAAAAATGCAAAATAAATGTTACGCCACAGGAAGATGATCAACGATTCTACAATTTTAAAAGGTCTTACCATAGAAACGACAATTATGCGCCAACAGAAGTGCATTCATACAAGGGTATAATTTGAATTCCTGCTTTTATAGAGGAAAAACAAAAGAATCCCGACCATCTGACCAATCAGAATCAAGAATTCAACAGATGGAATATGATAGTAAGAGAAAGAAGATCACGAGGGACCCCAAAGCAATCATTACTTTTTTGTTTTGTTTTGTTCCTGGAGACCGTCTCATAAAACTGAAATATACCTATTTGTTCACCCACCATCTATTTCATTTATTAAAATCCACTTTATACCAAAGATTTTAGAGCGGAGCAAGATATATATATTACTTACGTCACAAGCAGAAGTACCACTGTCGACGCCCTTTTGATAAGCCCACCGTTAACGTTCCTTATCTGTTTCGACAAACGGCTAGCACCACCTTTTGGAAAACATATGCTAAACTGTCCAAAGTTATTCAAGCAGTCATGAGGAGGTTAATTGTTGTCAATACTATCTGAGATAACAAATCGATGTCTGTAATGTCCAATTATTGAGGAAAGAAATCGAACAATCCACTCAAATAATCTACTGATGTCGTCTTAACACAGGATGTCATCATTTATCATAATGCACACGAGGCTAATCCATCAAACCAAGAAACAACAAGACGATTTCAGAAAAATGCCGCATGTTTCCCACGGTATCCGGCCTCTGGGACAAAAGGGCAGCTTACTAAAATGGTGCCCATAGTGTCAAACTTCCATACTTCTTGATTATCAACGTATTTTCCGGCCAGTAAACTATCTTAGCACGTAGTGCTTTAGAATCTTTGGTAATACTGTATATGCATACACAGACACAATGCTAATCATTAGCATCTCTTAATGGCTAACATTTTCTCTTTAATAATATGTAGACTTTTAAGTCCCTCTGTAGATCCTTAAGCAGTGATCACATGAACACAGGACTGAAGGATCATGTTAACGCAGGTTAAAGATTGACGTGGAATTGACATTAAAGCATGACTAACATATTATTACCTCTGATGAGCCTGTCATCGAGTTGACTAGGTACTCCTGACAGACAATGACCCTAATGAGGTCTAGGACTGGATTTGGGACATCGTAATGATGAGCTAACAGCTTGAGTCATGGTGAAACTATGACTCGAGTAGCCTGCGTAGATGTAGGCGTTTGATCCGTGCTTCCATTCGGGAAACAACTGTTAATTCCCAGCAGCACTGATGTATTTTCCACTCTCTATGGAAGTGAACCTCAAACAGAATGAGCCACTGGAAAGGAAGATCAGAGAGCATAGATATGATGGAAACCTCCATCGTGATGGAAAAAGAGACGGGGAGGCTGGTAGAATATAGTCCAGGTAAAGGGGTCAGGGGGCAATGATTAAAAAAGAGGCTATTCATGGTGGAACAAAGGCTACTAGCTCCACACACTGCAGCACATGGTTACCTTAGTTACTATATGATTTCCTGTTTGAAACGCCGATTGAGCTCAGAATGTGATATGTAAGCTGAAATCTGGTTTTTGGGCCAACAAAAACATCGTCTGCTCAAAATGATGAGCATATTTGCTTAATCTTGGAAAGTTTCCCAAACATATAATTTGGTAAAAAAAAAAATAAAAGAAAGAAAGAAAAGATCCAGTGCTATCTGGGAATTGGCAGCCAAGGGGGCAAAATTGGCTTTGCTCTCTGGGTGGGAGGGGGATGGCATTACTCTGTCTGTCCCCTGTCAATCACAGTGACATTAGCCAATCACTTTTTTCCAAGTGTTTTACACTGTTTAGTGACACAACATGAGCAACAGTTCGAAAAGATATGTTTAAGTTTCTTGGATGAAGCAAGTTAGGTAGCAGTTGTGTAATGGGGAGAGCTGGGTGTTGGGTGGGAATTGTCAGGCGACCAAAACAGAGACAAACGTTTCCAAAAATTCTTCTCATTCTCTTTGATATACTAAATTCTGTCCCACCATTAGGGTGCAGCATTCGTTTACATCATTCTCAAAAATTTGCACAATTAAGAGGCACCGAAGCCGGGCAAAGAAAGACGAGCTCGGCCTGCAGCTCAGCCTTTCTTGTAGAACAGGGGAACAGTAGATGTGAACGCTCACAGCAATACTGTAGAAATAAGAGTTGGCTTTGTTCATCAGGGATCGTTCGCTTAGAAATGAGACAGTGGGTTTTATTAAGAAGAGACATTTTTCATTACTTTGTTAGAGCTGAAGCACAGATGATTAAGGTTAGGACTGGGGCAAAAACATAAGTAGTTTCCAATATTTTCCAATATGTTCATGGAACCTGGAAAATGTTGGTCTGATATTTTGTCTCTCAGAATTTGAAGAATGACGTGTTTGCCTCATTTTCGCAGATGTCCCCTTACAAAATTCTTTTTTTTTTTTTTTTTTTTTTTTTAATTTGTCATGATTTGGTTTCAGCCATGATTTGGTTCCAAGTTGTTGTTTTTTTTTTTTTAAGACATTTTATCCATCATTACACTCATCTTTTAATGTTATGCAGCCTATTATGAGGTATTCATAGATCTTC
Organism: Chrysichthys thysi; assembly: GCA_030068315.1. Lineage (NCBI taxonomy): Eukaryota > Metazoa > Chordata > Actinopteri > Siluriformes > Claroteidae > Chrysichthys > Chrysichthys thysi. The sequence goes on from JAQLOM010000002.1 coordinate 8,412,734, forward strand.
CAAGGAGCAACCTGCCCTCTTCCCCCCACCTCTGCCTCAGACCATAATATCAAATTCATTTTCCAGAACTGGAATAGTTAATGAACTCATTGTATAATTATTACTGTTTGTGTGCCCTCATTTGGCACTAAAGCAGAATATTGTAGACTATTGTGTTAACCCTTTATTGGGTGAAGAACCGTATTTGGTAACTTCAAGAGACATACAGAATGGCCCCTCTATGCCTCTGTTTTTCTTACATTTTCTATATTATTCTGGGGGAAAAAATGACAATATAATATTAAATTATCCTGGAAATATTGTATCCTACTATGGTGATATATGGTAACTCGACTGACCCTGATTTTCAACTTAAAATCCATATAATTTCTTGTAATACAGTATAAAGCCTTTTAATATCCTCCAGTAACACTCTAGGGTTGAAATTTTGAATTCCCATCTATTTTAACTAGTGCCCTATAAAGGGTTAACGTCATTTGCCATGTGTATGACAAGCCAACACATCCATCAGTCCTTTGTGTATTGTAGTCTTATAGCAATAGGCTTTCATGTATGTCCAACAGCTTCACATGATGTGAGCTGATATTTCACCCTTTTTTAAAATTCCCTTTTTGGGAGGATTTTCGTTAATTTTCCACCTGTTACCAGTAATGTGGCAAACATCTGGGCTGCACCACTGTTTGGAAAATTCGCCACATAGGCCAGTTAGGATACTAATATTTGTTCAGTATGAACTTTGCATATGTCTTACTAAGAAATTAATTTCAAAGAACTCTGACTGAAAGTGAAATAGTCAGTATTTGAGTTTCTCTCAGTGGGCCATGAGTTCAAGTTGGGGCTTAATGACACTGAGCTTCCAGTTAGCCTGCATATTCCATTTCCATTCGTTTTCTGAAAGACAGACATGTTCTCAAAAGCTGTGTGAAATCAGACTCTTTCTACACAGCATGTGACCTTCTGATTGCCTGCTTAATCCTCTCTGCGTTGTCTGCCAGAGACAGAAGGGCAACAGTTCAGGGTTTGTCACAAAGATGACTGTCTGGCTCATGTCTACTCAAAAATACATTTGTATTGGTACACGTGGCTCAGCCCTCCATGCCATATGGGAAGCACTGGCACAAGTGAGCAATACAAACGGAGTGATGCTCCAGGTTCTCTTCTGTTTCGTGAACTTTCCAGCTTTGTCGGGGTCCTGCTAAATCATGCGCTCCCCATGCTCATAGCTGTGGCTTCACAGCTGTTTCAGAAAGACACAGTAAATTCATCAGCTCTTGCGCGGCGAAGGCAGCCAACCATGATAAATGAAGAAAGAGGAATGTTTACAATGGCTCAGGGACAATTTGGACAAGTAGCATGTTCTCTCAGCTCGCGTGCTGCGCATGAACGTCAAAAATTATTAATAATGCCCTTCTATCAAAAGAGTTTGAGATTTATTGCTGAGAGGGAAGGATTTCAATGGTACCCTGATCCAGCTCTTTGCTTCATCATGGCTGATGCCTTCATTGCTTGCAAGTGTAATGCCACCGTTCAAAGCAGAGGAATCCACCTTAGGACTTTAATATATACTGCTTACAACTATGTAAAAATCAAGTGGCCGGAAAAAGCGCTTATTTCGAAGTTAAGGACAACCTCATATTAGCTAGCTGTCTTTCAAAAATAAAAATAGATCATTATAAGGGTTGATTTTTTTGCATACACGTCAGATTATTAACTAGCGGTTAGCTGTTAACTAATGTTCAAATGTGGATTATCGTTGGTCCTTTTTTTCTTTTTTCCACCAATGGTCAAAAGAAAGAGAAAAAAAAAACCCCAGAGAATATTACGATTATGCAAGAGGGGCTGATTTCGTCCTAACCCAGACTGTAGATTCATGCAGCCAATCAGTGCTAGTCATATGAGGTGATGACATCAAATAAAACACTCCGCTGGATCAAAATGCTTGTGGAGAAACTAAGATTCGATAGCTGAAGCATTGTTCAAAGAAAGTACAAATGACACAAAATGACAGATGAAGGGTTGGCATGGTAGCACAGTGAGCAGCCGTGCCGTCTCACGGCTCCAGGGTCCACAGTGAGATCCTGCATGTTCTCACCATGTTCTTGTAGTTTCCTCCAGATTCTCTAGTTTCCTTCTACCTCGCATAAACTGGCCAAATGGATGGCCTAAGATGAATTGCCCGACTGTACACCTAGATGCGAGTGTGTGTGTGTGTGTGTGTTTGTGTATGATGCCCGGCAATGGATGTCAAATCCGGGGTGTGTTCCTGCTTCATGCCCAGTGTTCCTGGAGCAGGCTTCAGATACACCTTGACCAGGATAAAGCAGGTACTGGAAGTGAGTGCGTCAGGACAGATCAGACAGAACAGTATGTTGAGCATTGTTATTTTTGGCTTGAACAAAAGCATTCAGTTTTTCTCTTTACCATGTTTGGTATTCGAAGGAAACTCAGCACGCCTCGAGTACAGCCTTAAAGCTTTGAAACACTCACAAACATTACAATTATGGACTGCAGCTGCCTGTCTGCTGTTTGCTGTATTGCTCAACCCTAACAGATTTATTGTTGAGCTATTGATTGATATTAGAGCTTGGCTCTCTCATCTAATATCACAATGAGCCATCGATGCCATCAAACAAGAAGCAAACCAGTTCGAAGCCATCTGCTCACTTGAAGCTCCTCGTTTCCTGAAACATGCAGCTGCTATAAAAGAAAAATGTCATTAACTTAGCTTTGTTCTCGATAAGGAATGTTTGTACTCATTATCATTTCATCGTCTTCCTGTTCTCAGGAGAGCAGGGAAGGAGAGCTGATCAAAATTGTCAGGTATGTCCAGGCCACAGAGCCAGCATCTGCCTAGGTGAGGTTATCCCAGGGTCAGCGGTTACTTTGAAGGGCTCACTTAAAAGAATCTGGAATACTTCAGCAGCATGATGTCACTTTCATGAAAATAGGCTGAACAAAAACAACAGTGTGAGGTTAATGGCCAACATTAGTTACCTTTCCGTGCCTTAAGCTCGTTTCTCTACTCCCGCGGCCTGGGCTGTTTTTTGGACTCGATTCCAGTTGTTCCTTTACTTCCTTTACTTTTCTCAGGCTTTGGAATTTGGACCGGGTTTCGGAATGCGGACCGTTTCACAGTAAGGCTTGTCCACTTTTCTAATCTGGGGAATGAATCATTTTGACTTTATTTCTCTCTTTTTTTTTTGGTCTAAAATGGATTAATTATCTGATCGGACCGAGCCGGTTGCCTGAAGGAATTAAACACAGTAGCTCGCTGCCAATTACACCGTCTTAGAAGGGTGTTACTCTGGAAAAGAATGTGTCTAGCATTTAGGTGAATCAGTATTCGCTGTGAACATGTTGAATCAATAATTGAGGCTTAAAAAGCTCATCTTGTAAATGAAACCAATTTGAATGTCTTTGTTTTGTTTTCCGCAGCGCAGCAGGCCACGGAAACCACGAAGATGTGTAGTCACCAAATCTATCAAATTTCCAGCCATCTTGTTGGCGCTTTTCAAATGCATAAGCCAAATAAAAAACATACAGACCGCCATGAGGTCAAAGATATAACGTTTCACAATCTGGTGATTCCTCTAGAAGACCCAGACAAGGCTATGCTTTGAACATGACCTCCATTCCTCTTGTGGAAAATGACGGTTCAGACTAAAAGGAATGTGTTTATATGGAACTGTCAATCAGGGAGATTCAGATATTAAGCACCATCTCTTACCACCTTGAAGGTTGCGGTGATGTCTGCTGCACAGTGCCCTTTTACACTCATGTGAGAAAACAGATGAACTTACCAGATCAGGAGAGTTTTCTTTCTGAGCAGTTCCTATTTCCGCGTTACATTTTCACGCTGAAGGCTTATATTTGAGAAACTTTTCGCATTGCTGTGAAGGGATTCAGAAAATTTCGAACGTTTTCACTGTTCGGATTTCAGGGAGAAATGTACGCCATGTAAATCCACAACCAAGCACACTGGTCATGTTGAGAGACAGAGGAAGATGAATGGCTATTCTTCTGTTTTATGTAGTGGAGAAGTCCACGGAGGCTGAACAGCTGTTGTAAGCCGTTCTCGGCAACTGCTGAATTGTTCTCATGGCAGCCCATCAGTTCAAGGCGCAGTCTGCGCAGACGGTTTGGGCCTCGCGTGAGCTTTCCCTCTGAGTTTCCCCAATGTTTGTGGTCGCTTGGGCCAAAATGTGCAGATAGGCTAAAAGTGGCCTGTAGCTGATGATGTCCAGGACAGATAGGGGTATCTACTTTCATTAATACAACACTATTAGCCAATGGTGTGAACTTAATGTTTGTTTTTGGGCCCGAGCCCGAATCGAAGGTTATCTATAGCTTGCTAATTCAATCCAGCAGACCGTGGGACTATTTCTCCTGCTGATTTCTGACTTAAGTCTGCCCCAGTCACTGGAAACAGATGTCCAAGGGATCCTTTCAGCATTTCTGATTCAAATTGGCGTATGGTAGATGGTAAGGATGATGACATTTTGTTTGCCTGTGAACATATCCTTCATTGAATTTATTGAGTGTCTCGCTTTCCAAAACACCTGCTGCATTTGGAATGAATGAACATGCAGATCATGGGAAGAGCTTGGGATTTTCGACGGGTTTTTTTTCCCCCCAAGAACTATTGCTTAGATTGTGGGTATAGGTTTGCCTTGAACATTTAGTAGGGACACATGACAGAGGGGTTACCCTGAACCTATACGGATCATTTTAAAAAACAAACACCTTCAACACGGAGAACAACGTATTCCATAGTACTGTCTGAACTTAATTTGAGCCATACTTGTCAAGTCAAAGTGTAAGGTTAACCTTCTAGATTTACTTAAAGGGAAATTGTCATACTTTTTTTTTTTTTTTTTTAAATGTTTCCTTATGTTCTCCCCAGTTTGGTCACCTGCCCGTTCCCACTCACCAGCCAGTGCTGTCTGCCTTCTTCTGCATACATGGGCTCACAGATTCCCACAACTGGCTAGTGTCACTGAGATTACATAGGTGGGAGAAAAGGTATTGCACAAGCCAGACTGCATAGGGAAAGAATAGTGTCAGTTGAGTCAAATCCAGATGTAGTGCAAGTAATGATACGCAGATATGTCAAAGTTAAATCGTCTAGACACTCCTCATTACGTTTTAACTATGCGGACACCACCTGGTGCTTCAAACTTGTTAATATATGATTATTTTTCATTTCAGATTACAGTATATTAATTGTTCATAGCAACTATGCCCGGAACACTAGAAGCAAACGGGTTGTCAGATGTTCAAAGAGTTTGTAGTTTGTGGGTCAGTCTGAGGGTGGACTTAGCCAGAGTATGATTGCACAAAACCTTGGGATTCCTCTTGTTCCAGTCAACAGAGTCATCGTACAATTCAAAAGCAAAGCAAAGAACTCAACAGCGTCCTGTTCAAGTCGACCTGGACCCTCTGACTGGTGTCTTCAGGCTATCAAGCAGATTGTTGGAAAAAAAAAAAATGTTGTAAGGCCACTGATGTCTAAGTGAGTTGGAGTTCTTCTCTGAGGGATCTCCATCAACTTGGCTACTATGGCAAAGCAGCTAGAAGGAAGTTTCTAGAAATACGTTTTTCAAATTGATGGTGTCTAATTACTATTGAGATGTGTACAATGGTTTGAGAATGATTATAAACAACACCAAACTGTGCAACCCCCCCCACCCCACAAAAAAAAAACATCATATGTAGTAAGTTTAAAGTAAAGTAGTGCAAAAGGTACACATATTGAAGTAAAGAAGTGGCAGTTTTGAATGAAAGGATCAGTCTGGTGAAAAGCTAACATCAGTTAAGACCTGCTGTCAGTGGCGGGCCGTGCATTTCACACCTAGGCCTTCAGTAGTCGTGTCACGTCGACCCCCCCCCGTGAATGAAGGGCTCCCCTCCTTACAAAAGCCAATTTAAACACTGGTCTGAATCAACCCACCCCTCAAAAACTAATTTATGATTATAAAAA
>JAQLOM010000002.1:8441827-8453694 GCA_030068315.1 Chrysichthys thysi
TCATATGAATACACTAAAAGTCAATTTAAGTATTAGTATACATGAATGTACTTACATTTAAAACACTTAAGTATTACAGAGACAGAAATATACTTATAATTAGTGTATTTGTAGGATATTTTTTGACATTTTTAATACATTAAAATATATATATATATATTTTTACCAGGGCATATAATGGGTTAGAATTGGCAATTGACCAAAATGGGAGAAAATATGGTACAGTAATACAGAAACCCAAATGGACCAAAACAAAAACCAAAAACCACTCTCATTGGCTTATAATTATGCACGCTATGGTCATGATGGGTGGCACAGATCAGGCGTTTGTTCTGAAATAAGGATTTACATTGGCCAGTAGTAAGGCTTATATCCAGCTAGATTCCATACAGACTGCAATATGATTCTGTAATTAGCCTTTGTGCTGTTGCCATTAATCAGCTAATGAGATGCAAACACTCTGAGAACAGATGTTGTGTCCTAGTGTGTACTATCCTAAATCTCATGCTGAAAGATTAGTGTGTCTGGAATGGTAGTGCCTAGAAACTGGATGCCATACTACATCATGTTGAAATCACAGTATGTAAACACGGCACACTATTCGAACCTATAATTAGTGCAAATGAAAGGGGTCTGGCTTTTGAGACGATCCATGACCTTTGAGAGGATACAGGGACCTTTAAACAAGGCATCAAAAACTGCTGGCGTAATCGGATCCAGTGAGCGAACTGCTGTAAAGTTTGCTGTCTCTGTGCGGTTATTAAATAACACGTGAAACAAATCCTGTCGCACTGAGGTATGTTTTTATCGCTTACAAAACGTTCATCATAAAAATATCTGAGGAAGTCCAAGGGTGGTCTACCTGGGATTCTGTATTCAGTCCTGGGGTTAAAGTAATACATAAAGCCAACAGGCAAAGATTCTCCTGCATGGCATTCATTCATCTGTAGCATGATCAAAGTGGATCCAGTGCCTATCAGGATCAGGTCAGGAATACCAAGCACAGGTAGGTATACTTTATCATGGACAATCACACCTTCACACCTAGGTGCAATTTAGAGTCCCCATTTCACCTACTAGTATGTTTTTGGCCAGGGGCAGCGCATGCAGTCACCACATAAACTGTAGCCTGAGCTTGAGATCGAACCCAGGACCCTGGAGCTGTGAGGTACCAATACTAACTGCTGCACCACAGTGCTGCCTGCATGTCAAGACCCAGGCCCCACAAAATGTGACCAATATATAACTTATATAGGATGAGTTACAAACAAAGCCGACAAAGGCAGTAGCAATATTCCTCGGAGGGTTTTACCTGAGATTCCTGAGTCAGTGTTAAAAAACCGAAGGAAATAGTACTTTCCATTTTCATGGCACACTTTGAAGAGTTGGTTTGCCTGTGTGTGTGTATGTATGTATTGAGTGTTGGGACCATTACACTCTCTTTGAAAGTGTGTGTGAGGTCAGCCATCGAATGCTTTGAGTACCATCCGGTAATCCTGTGGCTACTACTGCATCTGTCGAATTCCACCGAAAGCTAAACACCACAGCGTGGCCCATTTATTTTGCTAACCCAGCACGCGAAAAATACATGAACAGTCAAAGAAAGTGGCGTAAATGCTGAGGCAATCATTTTTTCGTGTGGTTTACAACTCTTTAGTGTGGCCACCTTTGGCTGGCTTTTCCCTCGCAGCTTGCTGCCTGGTGAGACCTGGATTGCCAAACTTTGCCTGATTTTTATGCTCCAAATCGTCCTCCGATGCCCACTCCTGGCCAATCGCTCTGTGCCAGTGGCAACTTATCCATTGTTTACCCTCTTCTAATGACATTCAAGTGCATCATAATTGAAGAATGATACAAACAGGTTGCTACAGAGCTGAAGTTAAAGACAAATCTCTTTCTTATGGTTTGTACTCACCACTGATAAGACCCATAGCCAGCTGTTAAAGAATGGAAACTTTGGCTAGCTGTAAAAGTGCAACAGGGGATTATATCTTCTTTAAAATGTATATATATTTGTAAAATATGTCCCTTATGGTTTGGGCTGAGTTTTTTTTTTACTATTATTATTATTATTATTATTATTTATGAACATTGAATTTTGGAGGGCATTTATTCGTGCTGGGTTCAAAAAGGGAGCAGCCATAAATTGGAGTAAGCCGTACTAGCATTTGACACATTTGAACATTCTTGCCCAGACGCTCTAAACGCTACATTAGCGTGAGCTCAGTCTTTCTCTGAGGTTGACTCAGTCTCGCTTTCCTCAAAACCGTTCCTCCAACAGACTGGAGAACAATATTGTGGTTTATAATTGAGACCCTCTCAGTGTGACTGCTGGTTCGCACACAGCAAAGCCATTCCCACGAACAGCTAGAGACAGATTTCTGTTCAGTTCTGCATAGAGTTCTGGGTACTACATGCCTCATCCAGGAGCCTGCTAAAACATTTAGAAAGTCTTCAGATGCTCATTCTCATTCTGACTTACCAAGTACCCTCAATGTATTGCGATGCCCCTGTAGCTTTTCAATCCCATTGTCATTCATAGCAAAGTTTTACCCAGGACACACAATAAATCCACCTTCAGAGCTCAATATGCCAAACGCTGATCATCAATCAGAGAGCAAACCTGATGCACTTGAACAAAAATGCACCACTCATAGGCCTGGCTTGGGAAGCAACTGCCCCTGATGACCAGAATGCAATCCTTCTTCCACAAGGCCTTATCATTGCGTCAGCTTAGTTGGATTATCAAGTGCTAATGAGTTTTCTTACATTCGACTTCACAATTCCCTCCAGGTACTTTGTCAAATAACAGGCTCCAAGAATCACGAGAGTAGATGCCTCAACCTATCTGTAATGTAAATCTACTTTGCTACTTTGTCTGTATTCATGTAATTACAAATAATGGTAAAAGACAAGCCCTATATCATAATCCATGCGTCCTGGGTGTCCACGTCTATAGACTTGCTTTGTACAGAAATATGTTGGAATGTGCTGTATCTTGGGAATAAGGGTGTGGACAAGTGTCAGTGATTCAGATGATCAGATGAGGCCCAGATGTGGTTTCGTGGTTTGGGACTCCAGCCTGAGACATGGAAGGTTGCTGAATCAAGGGCCAGGTGGGCCGCAGATGGTGTTTGAAATCCCCTCAGATGGCTGCAGGTGTCAGAACTGCTGGATTTCTGCTCTGATGCAGTCACACCCTCCACTAGGCAAAGTACAAGGAAAAAGTCAAAAGAACGGCAAAAACACGGAAAATTTCAACGCACTGTTCAAAGAGTAAAGAGTGTATGGATTGTCTACACGCCACGGTGGTTGCTGTAGTTATGACAGTGTGTCAGTGGATTCATGGAAGTTTTCTGAGCCTTCTAAAAAGTTCATTATAACCGAGTCCTTTCACTAAGTCTATGTGTCACTTCCTTATCCACATCCATGCCACAACACTTGCTGAGTGATGGTGCTCAGGTCACCTTGGAAACATCAACGTTGTGGAAACGTTGTGGTGCCGAACACAGGTAAAGCACACTGGTGAAGCCGGAGATCAGCAGACAATGAAGTGCAAACAGTCTGTAAACCGGCAGCATGATGGGCTTTCCAGCTGCCTTGCCCCTGATTTCCAAGACACAACTGCACGGTCTTCACACCAGCTTGGTTGAGCTTCAGCCACCATTGTTGCCTTACTTCCTTGTCATTCAACAGAGCGACATGTATTAGTGCTACCGCCCGTATTTGTGGAAACCTGATCAGCGAGCGAGGAAACCTCCGTAAAGGAGTGGATTCCTCTTTTGTTCTGGCTGTTTCCTGGTACACGAGGGCTTATTTTTAGGTTATATTTTCCGGTTGGTGTTTTGGAGTGCAGTGCTGAGGCTAACTTCAGACAAAGAGGTGTAATCAAAGCTTGCACCTGTGAAACGATTTCAGTAAAGTGGGAATGGTGTTCTTTCATCTTTGTAGTGGTTCTATAAAAATTAAATGAAGAAAATTATTTAAGGTGAATGAGTCTTGTATAGAGGGCAGCGCAGTGGCTGAGTGGTTAGCACTATCGCTTCACAGCGAGAAGGTCCTCGGTTCGAGCCCCAGATTCGGCACGGGTGCATTTCTGTGTGGAGTTTGCATGTTCTCCCCGTGTTCGCGTGGGTTTCCTCCGGGTTCTCCGGTTTCCTCCCAGAGTCCAAAGACATACACAGAGGGGATTAGGCTAATTGGCTGCTCTAAATTGCCTGTGAGTGTGAATGGTTATCTGTCTCTGTGTGTCTCCCTGTGGTGGATTGGCGGCCCACCCAGGGTGTCCCACCTCTCGCCCAATGTCAGCTGGGATTGGTGCCAGCTTCCCCCTGCGACCCTGAACAGGATTAAGCGGCAGAAGACGAAGACCGAAGACGAATCTTGTATATAAACAAGACTGATTTTATTAGATGGTCTTATGTTAGATGTTTATGTCTGCACAAAGTGAATTCTAAACTTTCAGAAAGCCAGTAGGAAGTATTTTTATCTGTGGTCGTTGAAAACATTGTTAGACACCTACGATTGCCGGATTGCACCACTAATTTCTTTTTTTTGGTGTTAGGTCAAACCCATTCCAGTTCAGGGAAGCCTGATGATGGTCTTGGAGGTCCCGAGTTCCCTGTTCAAACATGCCTCATTCAGCCACTTGGTTAATACACAGGTTTACCAAATCCCACCTAGTTCTTGGACCAGATATGCAAATCCATGACATAGGTACTACATTCTCATTAACTGTTGACAATGAGAGCGTTTGCTGCGTTCGGCAGCATTTCCAGTAAATCTACAAATACTCTGACTTGCATAGGGCTAATTTACTGCCTTTATTATCATGGGCATTGCCTTATGTTGTGGCATGGGCGTTAAAAATGTCCACGACTGACGAACGCACGCTCACTCCACCCATGGGGTGGATTTATTTTCACACATGTTGGATGAGGCGTCTTTAATTTCTCCCCACCCAGCCATTGTTTATTCTGCTGTTAGGGATGATAGCAGGGATGGGGTGTAAAGAAAGACATCCCCTTCTTTTTGGACGTTACATATGGCCTCAGCCTATATGATCTATACCTCACAGTTTGCAGATATAATCGATATCGATGTTTGCAATTAAGCGCTGAGGCCTTTAATCTGTGTTCAAATTGTAATCCACTTTGAAACGGAAACCGATGGTGAGTTGAGTCCCCAAAGGGCCCAACAGTATTCCCAGTAGTATGTCAATAGAACAGGAAATAAACCTAGGAATCATCGTACATACTGTAGGTTTCTACAGTCCACTAATCCACTGACTAAACAACGTCGGTCTGATTAACTTGCTCGTCAGGTATTCATGATAACTGACCGTTGACTGTACTGAAGATGCGGCCAGGAAGTTTCTTCAGATTGTCTTGTTCTCCTCAGATCTAATGAATTTGCTGTAATCAGCCTGTCAATAATTAATAAAATATATAATAAACCCCTTTCCAAAGAGAGGACTAGACAAAAATAGAAGAACTATAAAGCAAATAGACAAGCCATTTCTTAATCACCTGCACAGATCGGTGACCGAGGGCCTTGGTGAATACAAACTTTCCGATATGTATTCCATCTTCACTTCAAAAAGTGGCATGGATGATGAATTCTCCATCCAGACATTTGAGCATGCAGGGAATGAAATGGGAATGCTATTACACTCTATTCAATGTGATTCAAAAAACACTAGTCATGGACATAAACTCTTGCCAAGGCACCACGACAAGAGAGCCACTCAAGCAGACAGCTTGGAATCTGGGAATGTAATTAAAAATAGACCCACATTCACTCATGCTGTTCTTCCCGCTCTCACATGCACAAACACTTACTGATTCATTCATATACATCAACCAGACTAATTTGCAGCCTCATATGTTGCGTATCATAGGCAATATGTCTCTTTTACGAAATCGCAGAAACAGATGGAGGCTTCGTCCTTCACCAAGTGTTCCACAAGAGGTGCATCATCAACAGAATCATGATAGTACAACATGAAGGAAGAATTAAGATTGGGAGAAAATTGGTCTTATCTGTACTGCACGTTGAGGTTTATCCTGCCCACTCACATTTTTCTTCAAAGAATGCATGACTACTCCTCAAGGGGGCCCCTGCTGGATGTGGGTTTCTTCCACCAGTGCATGGTATGATCACTTTCACTAAAGGATTTGCCCAGACTTGTCTTTAGGAACTGTTTGTACTTAACTGCAAAATGTTTTGATCGAGACTCAGTTACTATTATGATAGAAACAAGTGCTTTGTTGTAGTGTAAGGGCTGACAGATTGATGGACAGGCCTTCTTTCCGCCAACAGAAAAATCTGACATACCACACAATCAGATAATATTGTTCAAGAAAGTAGCTTATAGATAGCTAGGTCTGTTTATCAAATAAAAGTTGAACTATAATTCATTTACTGACACTGTGTCATTATGTTAATATTCACTCATGTCTACAAGTTACATTTCCTAGGCCTGGTACACAACATCCTAAAGTGGTTGCAACGTCTTTCAGGGCTCTCACAAGTAGGGATAGAATTTTTTTTTTTAGACTGAGTACAAGTACACAATTCTAGTACTTGTCGATAACAACACCAATACAGATACAGATATGAGTAACATGTGAACTAAAGAGCTACTTCCAGCTCATGGTCATTTCATGTATTCTGATCATTCGTCCGACAACATATGCTAGCTTTGCTCACATAATATCACATAGTATTGGAAATGGGTATTTGGTCGATCCATTGGCATGTTTTATGAGTGTATGTAAATGAGCATGATATCAGACCGATACTTGATACCACCAGTATCCGCAGCAATGCCTTCCTCCTTGCCTCGCCTGAATTTATAAGGATTGCTTCAGGATTACTTCCTAGCCTTCCCTCCCCAGATTCCTACACTATACCACAGCACTGATGTGTATAGTCCCACTTCTGTTATAAGTCGCCCTTTCCCTGGTGACAGATGGCAATAATTGTGCAGGCCTCTTACAGATGCTCTATCCTGGGGGTTCCAGATTCCTCTGGCTGACAATCAAATACCATGTTTATGGAGGTGTGGAAATCCCAATCTGTGGGGAAGATGTCTTTATGGGCGGCCAGCATATGGATTACATAGTCCATCAGTCGTTTGGCATGCTTGGGGATGCAAAGGTGAGATTCTGGTCTTCCCTTGGTCCAGCAGTTAGGAGAATCCCTGAATGACTTGTACACTTGTGGAGCTCTTTTCAGTAGAAGTGATAGAACATCTTAAATACTAACCTTTTATTTGTTCATTGGTGGAAGACCTCAAATGACTCAGAGTTCTTTGTAAAACTGGCACTAAGATGTAGAGGTTGTCTACTTCAATGCATTGTGAGGAGCCCAGACCAACACTGGTGCATCTTCCAGATCAACATCATTAACCACACTACAGTGTGTCACAGATGAACATAATAAACAGGGCACAGTAGGAAGCCCTGCAAATCAACACAAAGTTTATCTATACACCGTTACCTATGATGAAACATGTCTACACTGAGCTTTGATCTCTTCCTGGAAAGCAGTACTCCACCTACAGGGAATGACGGCTCAATGAGTGGTTTAATGATGTGCCTATGAGACATTTTGGATTATTGTGCACAGCAGTGCTCATCGTCGAAACCCCAATGCACCTACAATTGAAGGAACTGTGTACGTCTGCAGTAGAGTTTTAGAGAATCGTAGGATCTGTGCCAAGCCAAGATGCACTGAAGCTGTTCTGGTGATTTGTGTTGGCCCAACACATTATTAAGCATATTGGATTTCCCCTAATTTGCCATTCAGTGGAAGATATGAGGGTACTGGTACATTGGTAGTGGAGAAGAATACCAAAAATACGGACAATTTTAACAGATTTTGAAAGTGAGGAGATTTTTGTGAATACCTTATTGTAAGGGAAGTCACTGAAAGTCCTGGTGTGACGCGGTGCTGAGATGGATAATTGACAAGAACTCATTGTTAGAAATCTGGAGTTTATGTAAAGATATAGAATTGATGCCAGTACCAGAGAAAGTACAGTAATCCTTAAAAATGCATTAAGTATGAGTCAGCAGCAAACAAGGTCAAGGCAAACAAGGTCTTAAGACAAACACTTCTTTGTGTCTTGTTGGCAAAGCCTTTAACAAAGACTGTATTAGGCTAGTGAGCTGATCATATTGCCTCTTTTAAAACCCTCCACACTAGACTGGCTCAGATGTTGGATGGCGTTTTAGTGAGTATTTAGTGGTGGGTAACTTATCTGACTGATTTGCCAAAAGAGGGGCTGGCTGTTTCTTTGTCAGGCTTAACATTGCACTCCTTTATGATCTTTATGACCTTCGATGTTTGATAAACTCCAGTAAGACAGATACATTTTAGAAGAGAAAAAGACATATATGTGTGTATTCAGTCACATATAATACAAAGAATCTGTATAATAATATTAAGCTAGCAATGAGTTTGAAACATTTTAGTACTTATATACATTTATGCACACCTGAAACTGAGATGATGGCCTCTTTGCTCAAGGAACACTTTTCCAGTTCTGTCCACAAATACTATATGGGACTCAGGTTAAGGCTTTGTCATGACCACTCCAAAACTTTTACTTTGTTGTCTTTCAGTCATTTTGTTACAATTTTTTTTTTTTTTTTACAAGAATCTTTAGGATTGCAGTCTTGCTGTAAGATCCGGTTGCATCCAAGTTTGAACTTTCTGGCTAATGTCTCGAGAAGTTGCTTTAATATTTCTAGACAATCCTCCTTCCTCTTGGGGCCATCTATTTTATGAAGTGCAGTAGTCCCTTTTCCAGCAAAACAGCCCCATACCATGATGCTGCCACCCCCATGCTTCACCGTTGAGTTGGTGTTCTTAGGATTGAAAAGCCTATTTCCTCCATATATAGCGCTGATCATTTTGGCCAAACAATTCAGTTTTTGGTTCATAAAACCATAAAGCACTCTTTCAAAAGAGTGGTGTTCTGGCTTTTTATACGTACAAGTTTTAGACTAGAGGCTTCTTTATTGGATGGCAGACTTTCAGACCATGGTGAAAAGCTTGTTTATGCCCGTGAACTAATTTCTGCATTTTGCCTGAATGATTCAGTGTCTTTGTGGTCCCAAGAAGAATCAGTTGTTGGTTCATATGATTATTGTATTTTCAGTTGTTCGGAAATTGTTCCTGTAGAGGAAATGGACTTGTGGATGTGTGGATTCTTTTCTGAGTTGCTTCGATTGTCCATCGTATCAAGGGCAAAAAGGTACTGGCTCTATAGGTAGGCCCTTTGACTGTCACAGGTACGCGCCCAGTTTACCGAAGCTAGTCAGTCAGAAGCTTTTAAAATCATTGCCTCAATTTTCTATAATATAATAATCTTCCAGACTGTTTAAAGAGACAGTCAACTTGATGGATGTAAACTCTTGTATTCTGATATAGTGAATTAAAGCTGAAATAAGTTTCTGTTTAATTGATTTTCTTTTTAATTAATGTGAACAAGAAATGTACGCTAACATGAAATATGTGGAACTGTGGAAAAACCGAGAGTGAATATCCTGTAAATTATTGAAATCAGCTGTACTGTTCTATGAGATCTATTAAGGAACTTCAGAGAATATGCTTTGTGTTAGTGCTGCAGTAGATTGGCGACCTGCCCAGGGTGTACCCTGCCCCTGGCACAAAATCAGCTGGGACCATCTCCAGTTTCCTCCTGACCCTTTATGGATAAAGGCTATAGAAATTGGATGGATGAATGTATGAACGGTCTGGAGATAAACCTCTCCTGCTCTTTAAATAAATATTTGGTTAACTACAAATAACATGATCTTTCATATGTTTTATCAAATTGTTTTTTTATTCATATTTCATTATACATAATGTTTTACAATTTATCTACAGAATAAAAACTTTGTGCCCTGCAACAAAAAACAGTCAACTGTTCTAGCTCCATCCATGTATCCACCTATTCATCTATCTGTCTAACACATTTCCTTCAATAGCAGTATGCTTAGTGTGGTAATTTCACTCACTCACTTGCTGCTCTTAATAGAAAATAATCTAAATAATAATTATTGTAGTGTCCTAGAGCTGTATCCTTTGTTTGTGTTAACCTGAATAGACCAGGCTTTATGACATTATGACGTTTCGACAGAATAAAATCTAGTGAAAGACAGAAAAAAGTATAATGTACTTGGGTGTTGCAGACTTTGTCAGTATGGCTTAAGTGCTGAGATTTTTTTTTTTAAACAGGAGTTCATGAAGTTACAGTTATGGCTCGTGTGAGAATGATTGAATTGTTTTGTTTTATCAGTAGACGTGTAGTGACACCTTTTGGTTGAAATGTGTAAAGCATAAGTAATGGGTCAAAACAATGCCTTCTTATTGGGTATTTTATGAGGCTGGACAAATAACGAGAGATTAAAAACAAAATAATGTTAGAAGTAAATTATACCGCAGTACTCACAACCACTGCAGCATTGCAACCAAATCAAGAACAAAATTTTGTTGTTGTTGTTGTTGTTTTCTTTAATCTACAATGTAATTACAGTTATTTTATTCCATGTTTATGATAGGTTACATTTTAAACTGCAGTGGATAGTAATCCTATATGATTTTATATGTGTATAAATGTGCTTATGCATGCTTTATGCATTGTATAGCTGACTGTTTATGATCTTTAAAATGTGACCAAGGATTTTCAGCTGAATGTTTGCTGTCAACAGTATTATTTATTTATTTATTTATTTATTTGATACTTCTAGTACTTGACTTATAAGGCGGTTAGCTTTTCTGCTCTCTACATATTGAGGATGTCCTTTGTCCCCAGGGCCATCCACCTTTACAAATCTACACAGAAGGTGAGGGGTGTGATGGACTTCTGTGGTCATCTGCATTGTTGGGTCTGGTGTCTCTCATCTTCCTCTTGACAAAACGCCATAGATTCTCTGTGGGCTTCAGGCCAGATGAGTTTGCTGGCCAATAAAGTGGAGTGGACTGAGGCTGGAGTCAGCGCATCAAGAGCCACTACGCACAGACGAATCCTAGACATGTGCTACAAATGTGGCATTCCCCGTGTCAAGCTGTTCCTGAACCGGAGACAGAAGTGTCTTACCTGGGCTGAGGAGAAAAAGAACTGGACTGTTGCTCAGTGGTCCAAAGTCCTCTTTTCAGATGAAAGTAAATTTTTCATGTCATTTGGATATCAGGGTCCCAGAGTCTGGAGGAAGAGTGGAGAGACACAGAGTCCACGTTGCTTGAAGTCCAGTGTGAAGTTTCCACAGTCAGTGATGGTTTGGGGTGCCATGTCATCTGCTGGTGTTGGTCCACTGGATTTTCTGAAGTCCACAGTCAATGCAGCCATCTACCAGGAAATTATAGAGCACTTCATGCTTCCTTCTGCTGACGAGCTTCATGGAGATGCTGACTTCATTTTCCAGCAGGACTTGGCACCTGCCCACACTGCCAAAGGTACCGAAAGCTGGTTCAATCACCATAGTGTTATTGTGCTTGATTGGCCAGCAAACTGGCCTGACCTGAAGCCCACAGAGAATCTATGGCGTATTATCAATAGGAAGATGAGAGACACCAGTAATATTAGTTATCATTATGTAATACGAACACAACTCAGACAGCCTCTCCCCATCATGGCTATATTATGCCTTTTGCACAATGTTAAACCTTGCATAGTGCTAGAGTTTGATTTATTTTTATAAATTTTTATTTTTTTATTATTATTATTATTATTATTATTATTATTATTACAACCTGAATTCCAGAAAAGTTGGAACATTCTTTAAATTTGAATAAAATGAAAACTAAAAGACTTTCAAATCACATGAGCCAATATTTTATTCACAACAGAATAT
>JAQLOM010000002.1:8504542-8517338 GCA_030068315.1 Chrysichthys thysi
GCGTCTTTCAGGATCTTACAAAGCTTCAAACGACGCGTCGACTACCAAATTAGTTGTCGACGATTTTGGTAGTCGACTAATAGTCGACTAGTCGACTAATCGTGGCAGCCCTAATGTATACTTTTTCATCTCTTAGCTGATCGATCTGGTGTCGTCTTTATTAATGTAAAAATTAATTTGCGCTTTTTTTTGTATCGTTACATTAAAAATCACGTTGCATCAGACAGCCCTTAATGAATCTATCGGAGCAAACCTGTAGCTTATGTTCTCCCTGTCTCTCTCTTTTTTTATTTATTTTTTTATTTTCTTATTATCAAAGCAGTTAAATAGAATTTGGTATATCCGATATGTTATATTTTAGCAAAATAGCACTTATTTTTCTGGTGTTAATTCATCATAGCAATCACATGCAGAGCATTTTCTAATCATTTCCTACTCAGTATTTCAGCTATTTATTGATTAAAAGTACGCCTGAAAATAAACTTTGATAGAGCATGGATCATTTTCTCTCGGTGGAATTGAACATTTTTCATATTTACATTCAAGGAAGGAGCACGGTACCCCCCCACCCCACACTCATAAGGATGAGGTTTTATTAGTTATTACAGGCATAGGCAATGTTTGCTTTTGAAGGCTTTCACTTTTTATTTAGCTATTTTCCTTCCCCACATGTCATGTCACAAGGAAGTCCTCATATAAATCCTGTCAATCATATTGTTCCTAGATATTGCAGATGAACAGGAACGCTCTTGTTGAAACATCACTGCGGGGCCGGGTGGGAATTCATTTGAACGTTTTGAAATTGATTGACTTTTACCTTGTTGATTTCTAGAACATTCTGAGCTCCATGAAAGAAATGGTAACTGACAGAACATCTGTCTTCATTGCCCACCGGCTGTCCACCATTGTGGATGCAGATGAGATTATCGTGCTGAACCAGGTAAGATCACACATGTAGGAGTAATTCAGAACTATGTTCAGCTAGCCTTGCAGATAATGTTGCTTTAACAGGGTTTGTTTTTTAGGGCTCCCTAGTGGCGCAACATAAAAGTGTTCATTCTGCCATTGTAAGGTCGAATCCAGATAATGGCATTGCCATCCATGACCACGAGCTCAAGAGGGAGCAAAAATGGCGTGTGCCGTCAGAGAGGGAGAGGTCGCATACTGTTTTTTTTTCCCTGGCAATTACAGTGACACCAACCAATCGTGGGCCTCTGTGAGCTCATGCATATGGAAGTGGGTCGATAGCACTCACGATAGTGAAGTCCACCTCCCGGTTCAGGGGGGGAAAGCGGTCTGCTGGCTCAGAGAAACCATGTGATAGCCTTTGTGCTGTCTGGTTGGTAGCTGTCGTTTGGTAGGGGAGAGCTGACTGATGGGTGAGAATTGGGAGGGGGTGTTGACCACGCACGCACACACAGTCTGACTGGGTATTTATTCTCGTTAATTAAACACATCCATACAAAGTAAAAGAGAGTGTGATCCAAACATAGAAATGAGCACTATAGGGTCGAGGTCCTTCCTAAGGGATTAAAGGGCTGTTCTCTGGAGGCTAGAAGAAAATTTCTGGTCCATTTTATACCACCAAATTTTATTTGGAGATCATTCTAATCTTGCTTGAGGTAGTTGTAATAGTTTGCCTCTGCTGTGAAAGACTGAAATCTAGTGTTTTATAATTATTTCTGAGGATTACTAAAGACAAATGTCAAACCAAAGCATAGCATTGATGGGTTCTTATTTGAGACGTAGCTGAATGTGGTTTGGGTCACATTTTTTTTTCTCCCCATCTATTTTCCTGCAGATTTTGGCATGAACACTTTTCAGACAAATGCCATCCGTTCATTTTAACCAGTTTATTTATTTATTTTTTTTTTTTTAAAAAGGTGCTTATGATGGGGAGAAAGTATTTCCATTGTAAACATTTTCCTTGTGACCATAAGAAAGCAGCCTTTAGTGGTGAGGTGGCCTTGAACATCGTGCTGGTAATAGGAAGCTGAGGCCGTGTGTGAAAGAGAGGACACCTGTGAATCGCATGCACTCGAAGGTCATTTTACCTTTTTATGCGGAGAAATGATTTAGTAGTGCAGTCATGTCAAAATCAAGCCATTTTCTATGGCCAAGGGTTTAGCAGCAAAGCTGCAGCAACCGCATCACATGCAAAACATGATCACTAGCGTCATTCTCTGGTACTAAAATACGGGACTAAAATGGCTCTCAAGGCATGTGACATATGGAACATCCTATAGTAGATTTCCGAATTATTAGTGTGTGTGTGTATTACTAGTATTTATTTATTTATGATCAATAAGAGCAGAGGTATTCAGCTAAAAAAAAAAAAACCATTTTGAATGGTCAAGCAACATAAGTCACTTATTTAAGTAACTAACACAAATGGCGAGATCACTTGCCTTTTCATGCCATTGATTATTAGTTTATGGCTATAAATAAGACAAATCAGTGTGCATTTTGTTTTTCTATCTTGTGGGTCACATTACCATGTAAGTCTAGCACCAAGAATGTACTCATGATTGCTGTTTATCCAAGAAAACAACCTTGGATGCCTCTACTTCCCCAAATTTCCCAAACTGGTCAAATGTTTTTGCACACACCACAGGTTTTTACTACTTTCCCATTTATTTTATGAATGTCAAATGTATGCAACACAACAATGACCCCACACACACAACTAGATCATTTTAGAACTATATATAAAAGAAAGAAAAATAATTCAAGCTGTCTTGTAATGTTGTCTTATATAGCACACGTACAGGTTTTTGTAATTCTAGGTTGGCCTGTATGTCGCAGCATGGTCCTGAAGAAACACTGTCTCCTTTCATCCGTGCTGTTTACTGTATCACTGGTATGTGGTTAAAATTACAACAGAAGCCACTTGACTTGAAGTCATGGCCTGGCACTCATGACCTGGTTACTAGACCTGGACCTGATAGAGCTAGTTTGGGATGAATTGGACAGAAAGATCAAGGTGAAGCAGGCAACAAGTGCATCACATGTGTGGACAATAATCCAGGGGTGTTGCAATGAACTTATTGAGCAGCATTTAATATCCATTGGAGAAAGCATTTGCTCTGTGGTTATACTTGCTAGAGGAGGCTACTATGATGGTTAGATCAAAAATATGACCGGTTTTCCTGCTAATGTAGGTACTCAAGCAGAAAATGTAAATTTATTTGTTAGCAAAGAATTGAGTGTATAGATTTTTTTTTTATTTCTTGGTAAATCATAGTGTGTGCAAAAACTTTTGACTGTTAGTATATGTTCCCAACATTAGTCATTTAAACTAGGATGACTCCGAAGATGAGTAAATAATTGTGGTAATGATTTATGTCCCACAAGCTTCATAAACTGACTGCCTGGATTAAAGCAAATCTGCCCACAATGTGACTTTTTTTTTTTTTTTTGTCCCAGTGCCATTCCTGTTCTCTGAATAGATGAGACATGTCTGTTTTAAAAGCATATTTCGTCCATTCATCTCTAACATTCTGTTTTCATCATCATTTACCAAAGATTGTAAAGGAAACAGGGGGTCCCCTTCAGTTTGACCTCTCTAGCCTTAAGTTAAATAGTTTACATAAAAGCATGTAATTGAATAAACCACAACTGAGGATCTGCTACAGAAGCTAAGCTGGTACATCTTTGGAAAGCTAGATTTGCTGAACTACAGGAGGTTTTCCCCCACCCATACACTGACTCTTTTAAGGAATTTTTGCAAGTGCTTGGTCGGGTGAAATCCTTTAAAAGGAAGTATGAGGTGAGGATGGGGGCGGTGATCTTTCTGACTTCATTTATGGCATGGATGATGGTACCAGATGGGCTGGTTTGACTATTTCAGAATCTGCTGATCTCCTGGGCTTTTCACACACAGCAGTCACTAGAGTTGACACAGAATGGTGCGAAAAACAAAAAAACATCCAGTGTGCGGAGGGTCTACAGGCTGATACACCTTGTCGATGAGCGAGATCAGAGGAGAATGACCAGACTGGTCTGAACTGAAAGGAAGTCTAATGAGTTCTTTACAACTTTGGTGAAGCAGGAAACCATCTTAGAACGTAGAAGTCCATCTTGGGTTCCATTCCTGATGGCCAAGAACAAGAATCTGAGGCTAGCATGGATACAGGCTCACTGAAACGGGACCACTGAAGCCTAGAAAAAGACCACGGTTTTTTTCCCCTTATCTTCAGTGGTTCAGTTTGGATCTAGATCTGTTGTGGGTGAAAATCCCTGGAGATCAAGAGTTTTTTTTTTTTTTAAATAAATACTCAACCCAGCCAGCTGGTACCAACATCCATGCCATGGTTACGGTCACTAAGCTCACACTTTTTCCCCCGTTCTGATGTTTGTTTAAATAAGAACTGAAGCTCTTGACCTTGTGCTGCTGCCACATGATTGGCTGATTAGATAACTGAATAAATGAGCAGGTGTTCCTGTTAAAGTTGGCAGTATTGATTTAACAATTTAGCCATTTAATTTGCTTGTTTATTTTTAATTATTTTAATACTAATTTTAGGCTGACCCCTTCTACTGTGCTCCATTGTTCTCTCCGTTTTCCATTACTCATTTCCTTATGTATCATTTTTGTTGTTGCATTTTTTTATTTTATTTTTTTATTTTATTTTTTTATTTTTTTGGGTTTATCACCGTCTATTGCTGTTTTGCATGAAAGGCGCTGTATAAGTGAAGTTTGATTTGATTTGAGTGTAAATTACTTGCTAGACCCCCACACCCACAGGCTATTGTTACATTTATATCCCTCCAATAGCGCTTGTATAAAAGTAGACCTAGCCTAAAGAGTTATTTTTGCTCATTGTCATGGTTACTAGCCAACATGGTTAAATAGTAAGCTGTTAGAAGGATAGATATCATTAACCTGAGTTTAGAAATAAAAGGGGTAAAAATTAAATAATGACGCCTGCCAGGCGATCTGAACGGAGTAATTTTTTTTGTTTTGTGGCTGCGGTTTAAATTGCGAGCTAGAACATAAACAATATCAGTGTCACTGCCATCACATTTGAGCAATTTGAGCAATTGCAGGAAAACATAGTGTGCCACATATGCAGTGCTCCATTCTGCTTTGTACGTGTTGGTCAGCGAGACGACGAGGTACAGAAATCTTCATTTTAAACATCCTATTAAAAGGCAAGGAAGATTTTCTAACGTGAAATTATAATCTCGTAAATAGGAATTTTTTTCCACTTGTGTGATTTAGGGCGTAATGATTGCTCACACACACATGGATGAGGTGCTCAGTGGTGTCAGCGGTGCTGGGGAGAGGGAGGATGGGGGTGCTGGAGCTCATTAAAATAATGAGTGGTAGTGCATCATGCTTGGCTCTAGCTTCAACACCTCCATGCGTCTCTCTAGGGTGGAGACCTTTCAGCCTCCGGAATGGGGGATGCATGGAGACAAAGGTCGGAGGTTGTGCCTTCTGGAGGTCACAGATCATCTTCACGCTGTGTGCTGCAGGCGACGGTTTTGCTCTGAATAGTTTCTTGAAGCGATGGCTCTCAGAAGTGCTCGCTCCCAAAAATACAGCCGGCACGTTGGTGGCAGAGCACTTTGACATATTCGGCAGTCGTCGGAGAACTAATCTAATATTTAAAAAAAAAATTATATATATTTTTTCTTATTCTCTCTTTTTTTTTTTTTTTTTTTTTTTTGCTTTGTTGCTGGCAGTCTTTTAGGACCCGGTGCTGCGAGCGCGCCCACACACAGCCTGTGTGAGCCTGCTCAGGGCCGCTACATGTTTTCGCGGTCTGTGTCTTCTTTCTCTCATACGCCCTCTTTCTTTGGCTCATCTGCCATTGCCCCTCATCTCGGTGCTCTCATTTGCTTCAGAATCACATCCATTTAAGACAGTCAATAATGCTTGGGCGAACAGCACCGTAATACACTCGTGCGGGCTCTTCAGGCTCTCCCAAGGCAAAGCCTGTCTGAACTGCCAGATTCTGTGTGAGTGTGTGTGCATCAGAGAGAGAGAGACGGAGAGAGAAAGCCAGCGTGTAGCTTTTGTTTATTTGCTGCACAGAACAGTATGAAGAACAGAGAGCGCTAGATTGCAGAAGAGGAGGCTATCGTCACGACAGTTGTGGCAAAAAATAGATACTGTAAATTGTCATTAACCTCGACTGCTCTGTGGAAGTTTAATTGTGAGTCTCTCTCTCTCTCTCCCCCTTTCCTCTCATGTGCTTCTTTTTCATGCACCCTCTTAACCCACCCCCACTCATCACTGCCTTCCAATCTCTTCTACCTCTCTCTCTTGATCTGGTTCTTATCTCTGTCTTGTATGTGGTAATTCCCCTCTTCAATTTGCTCCATTCTCACCTCCTTCTGTCTTTGTCTTATGCCCTCCCCCATTATTTCTGTCTCTTGCCTCCTCCTGTGCCCTCTCTTCTCTCATACGTTTTTTTTTTTTTTTTAAATCTGTCATGCCTTCTGTCAAATCTCCTTGTCGCGCACCTCATCTATTCTGCCCCTCTCTGCTTTTCCCCCTTTCTTTCTCTGCCTTGTGTGTCGCTCACTCCTCTCACCTCTGTTATCTCTTGTTTCCCTTAATGCTCCAGGGTAAGGTGGCAGAGCAAGGCGATCACCACACGCTCCTGAACACTCCAGGCAGCCTGTACGCCGATCTGTGGCACACACAGAACAGCAAAGTGCTCAACAACAACGTAGACAAGACGCAGGCCGCTTCGGCCGAGAGAGTCTCGCAGAAGGAAGAGGAGCGCAGGAAGCTGCAGGAGGAGATCCTCAATAGCGTCAAGGGCTGTGGAAACTGCTCCTGCTGAGCCGCACGTGCACACAAGTTGCTTCTTGTGGAGTCAGACTCGGTGGGGACGTGCGCACACGGATGGTCATACCTGTGGCAGACTTTCTCTGATCATGGGCCTGAGTTTAGCCTGAACCCAGGAGTGTCGATGGACTCTAGGTTCAGCAGGTCTCCTGGTTTGACATGGCGTTCTGTAGTCTTCATCATGTGCACTATATACGCCTTTCATTTAGCACATTACATAGGTGTTTGGACTTTTAAAACATTTTCTCCATGTGGAAAAATCTTTTTATCATGGATCTGTACATATTAATCTAAAGTTTGTACAAGAGAAGAATTGCATCATACACGTGCTGCCGTGTCTCTGATGGCTATTTTCTAAGTGAAATATTGACTGGAAGTAAGAGGAGCACTTTCTGTTTGTCCTCTTGAATATGATATCGGGAGTCTTGTTATGTCAGGTGTTGGAAGCAACGTTCATTTATATCAAATGTTAATGGAAGGTCACAAATATCATCCTGAAAGAAATTGCATAAAATGTGATGGGTTATTTAAAAGGACATAATGATTTTCACATTCCTCACCACACATCGACGGCAGAATTGACCCCAGGCTTGAGCTGCTCGTTGTGAGCAGTATTCAGCATAATGACTATTTATTTAGAACCAGCTCAGTTTATAGATGGATAGATTGAATGGAAATATTGTCAAAAAGCAATAAATATGCAATTTAACTCCAAATCAGCTTTCTGGGTGGGGGGGTGGGGTGGGGTGGGGGGGGGGCCTTTATGATGGCGCATAGTGATTTCTCCTTATTGACTCCTGATGTGCTGAAATGCACAATTATGGTTATAAAGAATGACATGCTAATTTAAGTACGCTGAAATCTGAATCTGAAGTGACTCGGTGTAATGGTAAAATTCTTTGCAAATATTTTTATAGCTGTCCCATCATAATGCAATTGGTGTGTTGGAAATAAAAGCCCAAATAATTATGTAAATTTCAGCCAAGTGTGTTTGCACTAATTGTTTTGCTATGATAAATGTGTCACTGTAGCTCATGATTTATGTCTGAATGTTGTCGAAGGTCTAATTTGGAAGCCGTTGGCTCGTGTGTCTGTGTGACGTGAAATCATATTAGACCAGATGTTCATGGGTAAATTTAATTGACCACATGTTCAGGTATCCATATGTTTAGGGTGCAGAAATACTGCAATTATCGTCACTGGATTCCACAAAGGAGGAAATCCAATAGGACGAGAAGCATCATTTGGAATCGAAACCCTTTCATGAATGTTTTGGGATGAAATGAAATATCTGGATAACGCTCATCTTGCCATTTAATTAGACAGAAATTTGAGTTTACATAATATGTGGTGCCACTAAAGAAGACATGAACATATCAGGTTTATTTTGCTGTCTTTCCACTTGAGATGCATCACCGGAAGCCATTTTTAAGAAACGCCTACAATATTAATCAATCAGAAATTAATGGAAAAGGTTTAACCCAGGTTAACAGCCACTGCGTGAAATAACTAAGTGTTCAAGAAACTGAAATAAAATGGCATTGAAATCATAAAACAGAAGCCATAAGCGTCAATCTGCTGTGTGCAAAGTACCCTTTCATAAATACCACCCAAAGAGGCCAGTTCTTACCAAGATCCCCTATATGGCCAAAAATATGTGGACACCTGAATGTCTCACTCATGAGTGGCTCTTCCACAAACTGTTGCTGCAAAGTTGGGAGCACACAATTGAACAGAACATCTTTGTATGTTGTAACATTAAGCAAGCTCCACGGTTGGAGTGGAAGAACTCCACCCCAGGGTGACTGCACCCCAGGTCTCTTCACCCAACATCAGTGCCTGACATCACTAATGC
Organism: Chrysichthys thysi; assembly: GCA_030068315.1. NCBI lineage: Eukaryota > Metazoa > Chordata > Actinopteri > Siluriformes > Claroteidae > Chrysichthys > Chrysichthys thysi. Next base: position 8,513,203 of record JAQLOM010000002.1, read on the forward strand.
TCTTTGGGCTAAATGAGTAAACCCCCACAGCCATGCTTCAAAATCTAGTGGGAAGCCTTCTCAGAAGAGTGGAGGTTATTATTATAACAGCAAATGGGCAATGTTCTGGAATAGGATGTTCAAAAAGGACATATGGGTGCGATGGTCAGATGTCCACTTTTGGCCGTATAGTATACATTGAAGAGGCCGTAAATGAGCGCACTGTTTATTTCATGAAGGAAGCTCAGTGCTAACAGTGTAAATTGCCTACTACTGAAATCTAATTGGCAAATGATGGCCATGTTTTTATCATCATCGGACATCAGTAGAAATGACTTGAAATGAACACAATAATGCTAAATATTCAATCTTTAAATTAAAATAATAAAATAATATCAGTAGAAGGATGCTGAGGTTGGACTCACCAGGCGGGAGACCTAGAGGAAGACCAAAGAGGAGATTTATGGATGTAGTGAGAGAGGACATGAAGTTAGTTGGTGTGAGAAAAGAGGATGCAGAGAATAGAGTTAGATGGAGACAGATGATTCGCTGTGGCGACCCCTGAAGGGAACAGCTGAAAGGAGGAGGAGGAGTAGATTCGATCTTTAAAATGCATGTATGTAAATAAATCAATAAAGATTTTAAAATTTGAAGTGTTTAACTTTTTTGGGAGGCTTTCACTCGTGTTCCATGCCGTATATCTTTTAAATTCTACGCACACTTTTTACACATGGCCACTGATGTACGTGGAATGGCCTGTAACTACTACCATAACAATCTTTATTTTTATTCTTTGAAATGTACATTCATCGAGCCTGGTCACCCTCACTCATGCCCCCACTGGATTCTTCAGATTTTAAAAGCTTGAGTAGCCTTACACCCTCTCTCCTGTCATTCAAGCAGCAAATGGCACAAAGGTGCTTTGTTTTAAACCAAGCTCTTCGGAGTATTTTTTATTTTTTTTTTCCTGCTGAAGCACAAACCTGCTCTCTGCTTGCTGCTGCTGCTATTCATTGCTAGCCGTTCACATATGGTGTGTTACGTGATATCTGTGTAGCCCAGAACACCATGTAGGGTACAACCATATGCTGAATTGCTGGAATCCTGTAAATACGTCTGAAATCCTTCCGAAATTGTGCTTTCTACTATTCATTTAAGGGTTGTTGTTTCTTTTTGTCCTTTTTTTTTCCATTTGAAATTTATTTATTTATTTATTTATTTTTCTTTTCTAAGCGTACAAGTACCTATAAGGAACTAGGGATCTTCACATTTTATAGTGGAAACCTTGAAATGAAATGGCTTCATTAGATTTTATTTGTTTATTTGTTTATTTATTTATTTATTTATTTATTTATTTATTTCAACCATTGGACTTTAAACAATATCTCGAGTATAAAGTGCAAAATATTATTCTTGTGAATCAAAGGGTAATGAAATAATCAAGCTGAGATTTGTTGGTTTTAAAAGTTTTCACCCCCACCGGGTCAATATTTAATTTCGACCATTTTGGCCCATTCTTGGAAAATTGCTCAAGTCCAAGCAGACTGGATGCCGGCCATTGGTGAGCTCTAGTCTAGCCGCATTAGTGCAGTGGACAGTTTTGCTGCTTCCCTCTTCCCGGATCCTGCGTTTAATCTTGCCGTTTGGTTGCTGTCCATGTGGAGTTCTGCATGTTCTTATGTCCACATGGGTTTCCTCTGGGTTCTCTGGCTTCCTCCCACCTCCAGAAACACCCAGGTAGGCTGATTGGCTATGATAAATAACCCCTAGATGCAAATGAGTTTTTCAGTGTATACATGGTTCCCTGTGATGGACTGGCATCTCATTCAGTGTGTATTCCCTCCTCACCTCAGTGTCCTCACGACAGACTCCAGATCCACAGTGTCCCTGATGGGTATAAAGCAGTTACTGAGAGCGAGTGAGCTGTTGTTGTTTTTAACATAGGGTTAAGCATTTCATATTGGAGCTATTTAATCCTTTAAATGTAGCTTGATGGATGTAATTACGTGTAACAATGAAGAAGTAAACTCAAAGCTGTACTCAAAGCAATCAGTTAAATGGCAATCATGTTTATTAATCGATGTATAAATAAACTTCTTGTGTTTTTAGTGCAGCTTTATGGCGTGTCTGGATCACGGTTGTCCCGTGACTAAGGTGCCCTGTCTGAGCTCTAGGCCTCTTGGTTGCTTCTCTGATTATTATTGTCCCCCTACTCAATCATTGACCTTTGGTGGAAGACCGTCTCATGACAGGTGATGGTTGTGCCATATTCTTTCCCTTTTTAAATAATAGATTTAATAGTCTTCTGTGGGATTTTCAAAGTTTGCGATAGAGCTGTGTCCTGAGCTCCTTGGTCTTTAGATATGTTCTCTAACAAACTCTGGGATCTTTTAGGGGTGAATGCTCATGCAAGTATAGTGGGACAGTTGATGCTTATTTACAGTACTAGGGCTTTTTCTTTTTGTTTTTTGTTTTTTTTAAATATTTTGATATTGAGGAGTGACAAAAGGCCAGCTCTCAGCTGTGTGTATGTGAGGTTTTTCTTTCTGGTCAAGCAGCTTAAATTTGACTTATAATGACTTTTAGTATGCCATCACCATCATTACATAGCAAGTTCAACCTAGGAAAACCTAACATTTAAAGACTATTTGGTTTTAGCATTTACAGACTATATATCATTCATCTCAGTAATTGACCTGAGTCAGCTTACTGTCGAAGTAGTAACTGTGTCAGTGTGATTAATTCAAATGTAAAACATTTTTGGGGTTTTTTTTAATCTAGAGAATTATGAGGCAAAGTGGTCTTGGTCTTGTTTTACACTTAGGGTTCCTGCTATAAACGATAATCCGTTTGAACGCTGGAAGAATTGAAACGCATTTTCATTAAGTTTCTCCTTCCTGTTAACGGGCCTTAAATGTCTGATTGACCTTTTTTTTTTTGGCAAACGACATGAAATGTGGAGCCTCTGTTTGAATGATCTATTCTTGTTCCTTTATTAAACCAGGAGACATTTATTCAGTAAATATTCTCGATACTGTGCGAGCTGAGTGAGATGCACAGTGATCACCTTTTGTCCCCCAGAATTCTTTAAATAATATCATGTGCTGTGCGCACACTGCAAAAGGGCACGTTTCTCTAATCACTGTGGCTGTTTCCCAGTGGGCTCTGTGTGGAGAAAGCCATTTGTGTGAGGCAAAATTTACAACTTTAGCTGGTTTTTGACAGAAGGGTAAATGAACTGTACCAGGCACAGATGTCCGTGTCCACCGAGATATGCGCCTGCATAGATTCGAGAGTTCAGAACATAATGAGGACTTTTCTTTTCACCGTTTGCTGGGATAATGTTTCAACGTAGGCAGGAAATCACACAAAAGGCACTAATAAGGCCAAGTGTGAATGTATTTGTGTGTGTGTGAAGGGATGGGGGGGATGTAGGATGAGCCAGGGCAGTGATGCAAACAAGACCTTTGAAGTGGTTATCATAAAGGCAAGACAGGCAATATTCAGTAGCTGTTTGGTGAGGTTTCATCCTTCAGTTGTAATTAGATCTTCTTGGGGGGGAAAAACCCTGCAAACGGAACAGATGAGGTTTGTTGTTTTAAGACTGCACAATTCTGTATGTTCAATCACACCAAGATGTCTCTTATCCTTCTGGAAATAAGCAGAGAACACGTAGTGTTTGAGAGTGAGCGCTCGGCAAGCATCATTAAGTCTTGTTTTAAATGATATGATGTTCAAATTTCTTCTATCACATTTAGTAATTAACAGAAAGGGGAAAAAAAAAGGTACAATGTTTATATTTTAAATATCAACTTTAAGGTTATTTCCAGAAATTACATTGCTGTTGTAAATATTCTATTATGTAAGATCGGTCAATACAGTGAACCCCCCCCACCCCACCCCCCGTCTATCACAGGCGTTATTTTCCGGTGCCCCCTCGTGAAAGGTGAAATCCGCGAAATAGCGCAGTCACATTAATTTTATTATATATATATATATATATATATATATATAAGGCTTTATAAACCATTTCCACTCCTTTATAAACACGTCCTATGCTCTTAAACACTTTCTACACTCTAAAACATACGTCATTTTAACAACATATAAAATTCTACATGTGTACTTACTGCCGGTGAGGTCACTTCCTGTTTACA
>JAQLOM010000002.1:8621153-8631550 GCA_030068315.1 Chrysichthys thysi
TGTGTGTTGCCCTGCGGTGGATTGGTGACCTGCCCAGGGTGTATCCCGCCTCTCACTCGATGTCAGCTGGGATTGGCGCCAGCTTCCCCCCGCGACCCTGAACAGGATTAAGCGGCAGAAGACGAATAAATACGAATACCAGGTCTAAATGCCACTTGGAGGTTTACAGCATTACATTGGCTATTGTTAATCTAGGTCACTGTGTTCATTAGTCACCTGCATATTTTGTTATCATGATATCCTTATTTCACAAACATATAGACATAATCATCAGAACACAGAGGAAAGTCTACCAGATCCAGGTCCTTACATCTATACCTTGGCTTGTCTTGAGCGGTTTAGTTTGATCTACATCCTGACAATATCAGACCCCCCCCCATCTTTTTCTTTTGTAAAAGAACTACACATATATACGCATTTAAAACTTGTATGTGCAGTTTCTGATCACAAAAGTGAAAAATAATTTTTGTTTTGGTTCTCTTGCTTTTAGAAATAAAATTGAATTTTTTTTGGCCTATTGTTGTGAAATTTAAAGGCACACATTTGTGAATGAAACACACAATACTACCTCACTCTCAGCCAACATCATCAAAACTGAAGTGCACAAAAGTATAGAAAAATGTGAAAATTGCCCCTTTGCCACAAGCCAGCCCTTGTTATCATGCTAGCAAAAGAACGTAGAGAATAAAAAGACACTTATCAGCAAGTAAAATTCACAAAGCAAAGAAAAGTAGAAGTCTCCGATGATTTTCTGTCTCTCACAATTGCATTTTATTAGCCTTTCAGCCTAGCAAAACAAATGTTCAACCCATACAAAGCATAAAATGCCTAAATATTAAAGCTCTTAACATGTGCAGAGCAGTTGTGTTGATTCAAGTGGAAGTGAGACAAAAAGGCTTATGGGTAGTGAATGGTAGTTTTGTTATTTTAGTGTGTGTGTGTGTGTGTGTGTGTGTGTGTGTACATTTGTGTTTGTTAGGAGGGTGTCACCTCTCTCCATTTCCTCACTCATGGAACATTATGGAAGGAATGAAGAATGTTCTGACTTTTGTGAACTCCTCTTCTTATGCCCCAACAGTGCCACACGTTTCTGTTGACTTCCTGAAACTGTTGTGCTCAAGTAAAAATAGACTGACCATCAGAGAATATTTGCCAGGTTCTGTCTGAAAGAACAAATTTAGTCTTATCTTTAACACATAGTGTTAAAGTGTCAGTACTACGCCATACAAAATGTTAAAAATTCTGTACTGCATAGACATGGTCGTAATCTGAACTTTATTAATAAATTCAGATAAAATGTAGATACATTAATTGCACTTTATATGAAAAAATGGGTTTGTGATGTTATTGTGGAAGAATATGGAAGTAAGAATTTCATTGCATTGTTATACTATATACTTGTGCGCATGACAGAAACAAGAAATTCAGTCTTTGAAAATGTTATTTAGGTGTTTTCTTTCTACAGTCCATTATAAAGATTTTATAAGGGGATTTCATGGGGCACACAATAATAGTTGTTTTTTTAATGTTTTATATTTATGCTTTTCATGTTCACGTGTTCATAATAAAACAATCTTTCTATTATTTATATAAATATATAAATTTGATGATATAAAGCTATCACAAAGCCCAGTAATGAATTGAAACGAATAACAGAGGTGAATTTATGATTTTTTTTATTCATATGTATGATGCTATATTGCAAACAATAAAATATATCACAGTAACAAATGTGCACAAAGGATAAAGAGAGAGATCTCAAACAGAATGCTATGTATTACAGTTTATCGATATACTTATCTACAGTTAAGGCTACTGTTTTTTCAGTTAAATGCAGACAGCTACACTGTCATTGTCTAGTATAGCACTTTTTATAGACAACAAATTAAATACAAACAAACAATTTCTGCAAATAAAGCTTATTCGGTCAAATAAGCAACAAATTGTCATACATTTTCCTTCTTAATAATGTCCTTCAGCAGAAAATACAGTGATCCCTTGAAGCTAACATAAACAAGCTGTTTACTGCAGCTGAGCAAGCAGTGGTTGGCAGTCAGACAAAAATTCCAACCCCTCCACAGCTTCTATAAGCCCATTTACCCTCTCAGGTGTCAGCACTACACTTGCATTGTTGCAGAACTTCTTGTGCAGGCTCTCATCACTCAGTGGATTCCTCCAGTGACCATAGAAGGTGTTACAATGGCCTTGTAACACAATGCCATTCACCAAAGTGACCTGGACCTCAGCATACATGCAGTCAAAGTTGGCTGGATTATCCAGGGGGTGCTCTACTTGGACACGGGAGAGCAGTTCGTGAAGCTCTGGCCTCAGTATTGCTTCAGGCTGGAAGGAGTGCACTGTTACCTGGCCATCCAGCAGGGTGGTGCAAGCACTGAACTGAAAGGAGTGACGAGCCTGGTGCTCTGTCTGCGGGAAGGGCCGATTGATATACTTAGAGCGTGGCACCCGCAGAAGGATTTCTTGCACTGAACTTGGGGAGATGACTCCTCCAGAAAGACCATGTAAAGCCTTATGGATATGGGCAGCAGCATCAGCGACCCAGTGCATTCCCAAGTGGGCTGGAAACCGCTTGAAGGCAATGTCTTGTGTCTCCAAAAGAAATCTGTGCTCCGCCTCTTCAGGGGACACCATTGGACGTGGTTTGTAGTCTTCATAAAAAGCACTGAAGCCAGCTACCCCAGGCACCATATCCAGGACCAGGGGACTTGCCTCCAGCCCACGAGAGGCCAGCAGGGCGGCCTCAAGGCCCAAACGAGAGGCATTGCCAATGTGCAGAGGCTTAGACTGAGTAGCGGCATTAGCCATTGGGGCCCCTGCTAAAGAGGCAGCAATGGCCAAGGCATGGCTACACTGTGAATGGTTAAGGGAAAGGAGCCGGGCACAGGCAGCAGCACTTCCCATTGTTCCTACGACGCTAGGTGGGTGGAACCTTAGAAAAGAAATGAAAAAGGACATCAGATTTATGCCATTTGAAGCTTGCCTTTAGGACTTAAATCTTATAAAAATGTACACACGTTAAGGTTATGTTGAAGGGCAAAGTTAGAATCCATATCTTTTCTTTAGGTTTTATGGGTATATAGTACAGCGCGTTCTAACTTGTTCATTGTAATTCATTCAAATTTCTTTTGAGATTCTTCTTCTTCTTCCTAGCGTTAGTCCTGCACCGTGCAGGGTCCACTGTTGTCACAGGCCATCCTGGCAGTGTGACATCCAATGCGACCATGGAAACACCCCAACCAACGTGTTGCTCAGTCTGACGCTGGCACACTCACACACGTGGGCAATTTAGGGTAGTCTAATGAGCATGTCTTTGGATTGTGGGAGGAAACCGGAGTATCCGGAGGAAACCCACGCAAACATGGGAAGAACATGCAAACTCCACACAGAAAGGCACCTGTGCTGAACCCGGGGCTCGAACCCAGGACCTAAATTTCTTTTGAGATTAGCTTGGTAAAAAAAAGAAGAGAACATAAGGATTCTCTGAATCCATTTGGAAAACAAAGAAAGTACTTTTTAAATAAATTTTATGATGCTAGAATTTAATATAATGACAGTCCCACAGATGTCCACAAACATCAATGAATGGCACAAGTGTTTCTGTATAAAGAACATTTTAGGGGAAAAACCAATTATTAGTCATTTCATTCCACTCTGGGAGTGAAAACATCAATAATTGGGCAATACAGGCAGCCTAAACAGGAGCAGTTTGTATGAACACCAGTCTGAATGAGTTCATCATAACCTCCTCTCAGTGTAAACGCAGCTGGTGAAACCTCACCCATCTCTGTGAAGGCTTGGAGAATATCTAAGTCTGCCACAGGGGCAGTTCTGTTGAGGTTTCAATTAGTAATATTATTACTCATTTTGGGTCTATATTAGAACACTGGGGTATCCTGTTTTGATAGTTACTCACTCTTGTTTTATGAGGTTGCATAGAAAACTGTGTGTGGTAATGAGTCGATTATCACCTGTTGGGAATGTTGTGAGCCTCATTGGAGAATCTCATCAGACGACCTTGGATCTCGATGCCAATGTTGAATGCCATCAGGAGGTCCAGACCACTTGGCTTGCTGTTTTTAGGCAGCATGTCACAAATGGCAAGGAGAGCAGGAAGCACTGCCCCAGACGGATGAGTTGCAGGGTGCCAGGTATCGTCAAAGTCCATTGAATGAACCTGAGGAAGGCCATCTAATCAACAAAGGCTAGTGCATTGCTTTAATTACATTGTCCCTAGAGGGTACATGTATTTGTTTTATCCTTGGCAGTGCAAGCTGCCTGCGAGACAGCCCAGAGGTATGTCAACCCCATTATACAGGTCAAGCTGTAGCCGTCTCCCCTAGTCTAACAATAACACATGACTGGATAAACACTTGACCACAGGAACATATGAGGAAAAGTTAATAACAATTGCATGGTCTGTCTGGATTTAAAATGGCACGTACAAAATCCAGGTGGGCATCTCTAATATTCCTGGTGTAATCTAGCAGTGGTGCTATTGGGGAAAGAATCTTTTAACAACACTGATGTTTCTTCGGTTCATTTCATGCCCCACCTGTCTCAAGGGAACTTGTATTTGTTTTCCACATTTAGTCTTTACTGTCTGAGTCAGGTAAACAGTGAAAATGAAAGTGACATGAAACACTGTGATTCATTATTTCTTACGCCCTGGAGATGAGCACCAGATTTATTTCTATATACTTCATTGGAAAAGACAGTCCTTGTTTGTAAGATGTAAAAATCTATTTATGCCAAACAGTATGAATAGAAATACTTACTGCTACTCCATTGACTAAGGCAGCCAGAGTTGGGGAAAGCTTGGTCCCACTGCGCCCATAGACAAAGCTGATGTCATCAGGAGCATACATGTGCTTTGGGAAAAAGGGAAAATAAGGGTCACTTGACTTCTTGCTGCTAGAAACACTGGACTGGGCCAAAATATTCTGTGGACAGACTTTGTGTAAGCATTGAATACAGCACTCTGCCTCTGTACAAATGTGGGTTTGGGGTTGGAAGGTTACAAAATCTGAAGAGTCTAGACAAAGCACACACATATTAAAGTTAAATAGAATGGTGGGGGTGAAGTATGCTCTGTAAAGGTGAGGACATCGTTTAAGGGTCAGCATTTGGTGTTATCTCTGTGCTGACTGGTCTTAATCCTTAAGAAGATGATCATGTACCATATTGTTCTGTCCTGAAATGTAACATTTTCTCTTATACTGAGGTGTATACTTGACAATTTAATCAAATAGTAATTTTGCAATAGTGCAAACATTTAGAATGTTATGTTCAGTATGTTTTGCTGTTTCAAGCTAGCATATGCTATGCTGGACAAGAATGCATATATTCATACTCATTTATGCTCATTTTAAACATTTGTACTTGGCATGTCGCTGTCTTTTTTAGGCCATTACCTGGCAGTGCTGGAGTGCCAGTTCAAACACCTCAGTGGTGCTACCCAGCAGCCCTACACCAATGCTGTCCAGCACCATGCGTTTGCTTCTCTGGAGTACGACTGGTGACAGATGCCTTGGCTGCATGCTCTGGATGAATCGGCCAAAGCTACTGGTTACAGTCTCCTCAGGGGCGGGCTGCTCCTTGACTGAAAACATGGATGGAAAGATGGAATAGAGTACATTACAGGCATTTAGCAGACGCTCTTATCCAGAGCGACGTACAACAAGTAGACATTCTGCTCTCATTGCTGTTTTACCAACCAAATGATCTGAAATATTTTTTTTTGGTACAACCAGTTATTTTAATTCTTAGTCCAGCCTGACCAATAATAAAGGAACACAACGAGTAGTAGTGCTGGCTCACCATTTAGTGCCGGTTTATGGAATCTTCTAATTGCAGACAGGGTGGACACTGGGCTGATCAATTTCTACATAATGTAAGAAATCGGTGCCATAGATCATAGGTGTATTAACATAACACAAGACATGTTTTATGTTCATTTTCTCTCCAAGTGTAAGCTGACATACCTCAAAGTCATTTCCTCATTCTAAATAATTCAGCTAATCAGGTTTTACTAGATTAGATTTAAATCAATTATGTTACTAAATACTCCAGTAACTACTTAGAGCAACTAATACATTCCATGAATGCTCCAAGAGAATATGTACATTTGTTTGACAAGAGATGATGAAAGTGCTATTATATGAAAAGATAAGGCTCAGAGCATCATGAGTAATGTAAAATCACTATAAAAGAAAAGTAGAAATTAGGCTACCACAGATTACTTTTTGGCAAGGAGACCTGTTAATACGCATTTGCCCATCAACTTTGTCATTCATTAAAACTGATATGCTGAAATAACAAATTACCTGAATCGTGGGAAGCATGTTTTGTCTCTCTGTAGTTGAGATTATTTCTGTGGACGTCAAATTGAAGTACCTTAGGGCTTCTTTGTCCCTGTCCAGGAGCTAACAGTGCAGTTTTCCTATATGATGCTTCTGCTCCTCAGGTGAGTCTTCTTGTTCTCTTTATATAGCATGATTCTGTCAACAAAAGCAAGACTGGAACTTCCAAAACCTTTTTTTAGCAACATGGGTGGGATTTCTTAAGATCTGAGCAGGAACATTGATACCAATGATGTCATCATTCACGATGACGTTAGAGATTGGTTGGGGGCCCTGAAGCTCCTCCTACCCCACATGTTTCATATAAAACAAAAAGCATCCTTCCGCTGCCATCCAATAGTGCAGATACTGTAGGCCTTCAGCAGGTAAGTGAAGTTTTGAGCTGCTTTGTATGATTTTATAATGTGTCTTATTAGCCATCAGTTTCGTAGAGCATGTCTCATATAGTGTCAATAGTGTCTCAAATTCTAAGAAAATTAAATCATTCTTACCAAGGAGTCCATTGGTTTCACATTCATCTCCATCATGCACTGGTACTGAGTCAATTTTGGATGAATTTGTGGAGCTTGTGCTCTTCATCAGATCTGTAACAGTGCCAGTCCATAGAGTAGAAATAAAAAAGTTAAAAAAAAAAAAAAAGCAGTGTTGCATTCTACCTCTAAGTGGAGGTGGCGAGTCAGCTTCAATATCACTATCTCGGCTCTGCCCAAGTGCTGCCACTGGTTTCTCTTGACTGGCTGCTGAAGGCAGCACTGTGTGTAAGCACAGAGCAGAGGCGGGATAAGAAATGAAATAGACCTATGAATAGCCTATGACTGACTGTCTGTTTTACAAGCATTGGGAGGAGCAGGGGTGCAGAAATTTGGAGACAGGACAGGAATGTAGCATTTTTATGATTCATGTGTTTTAGAGGAAAGAAAACCTATCTTTGACAAATGTTTGATTTGCTATAATTCACTAACCTTATGGGGTTATATTGTTAATTACAGTATGTGTATATGATCATATATGAATCTATTATATAAGAAAAATGGACATTCAAGACATGTAGTTATGTATATATTAAAATATATGATATGTGCTTTAACCATTTGGTGCAGAACCTGTATAGTCCATTTGCTTACTATATAATAAAGTATGGAATATTTTAAGGTAAATAAATTTGTTAAATTAACGAATAACCAGATGCTGAAAAATATTACCTGAATCCGTTGATGGAAATATTTAGTGTTTTACTAAAATCTGCCCCTATCCTTGTAATCGGAAGCTAACAGATCTAATGGCATCAGAGAGTGGCTTTCCCGCAAGCTTCTACAGTGAACCTGGTGTGCTTGGCTTTTTGGCCAATGGCATAAGTGCATTTTTAGTACTTCTGCAGAACTTCCATGGGGCCAGAACTGGCATTCCAGCATTTGGAGTGGAGAACATCCTTGCAGGTCTGAAATAAACATTAATTATTCCAATTAGGGTATCACAGATTTGTATCTGTTGTATTATAAATGTCATAAATAGTAAGCAGCCCATATCTACAACAAGGTCATAATAAAAATTTATCATTTTTTTCTTCCAAAAGTAGCTGATATTTCATTTTTCACATCTGTTTAGGTGTTCATCTGATTCTAATTGGTGGAGTGTGCCAAGTGATTGCTGGTTTGTTGTCTTTCCGTAAATATGATCATCTTAGTGGCACCTCTTTCATTGGCTATGCAGCACTTTGGGGAAGTTATGGTGCAACAAGAATATTTCTCGGAGCAAGTCAGCACAATATAAACAGCACCATGATACATGACACACTGGGGAACCTGAACTTAAATGCTTCTTATGGCAATGAGACCTTCATTCCTACATACATCAAGGAGTCAGTCATAGCTGGGCTGGTGCCCTACATCTTGCTCTCCTTACTGTTGGCATTCTGCTCAGCCACAGTTAACTACATTATGCCGTTTGTGTTTGGGTCCATCACACTCACACTGGTTTTTGAAGCTGTGGGACTAGTGGCTGGCTGGGCTCTTGTGGTATCAGGAGTGCTAGAACTTCTTATCTTGCTCTTCGCCATATATGGCTCAGCAGCCCTGCTCATCAAAGGAGTGTCCCAACGCTATGTACTCAAGGGTTTTGGTAACCCTCTTTTTAATGTGCTGCTTCTTGGGACAACCAATGCCAGCAACTCCAAGAGTTTAGGTCAGGAGAAGAAGAAGAACACCAAATATGCTGAACCCATGGCCTTAGGCTTCTTCTGTGATACAGTATCACCATTTATATTTGCCTTCTATGCCTTTGGGTACTTCCCATCAGTTACAGTTTCTGTAATCTGGATATCCATCAATTCCGCTGCCCAGCTCCTTTCCAGTTATTATGCTTATTTGCGGCAAGATTGCTACTATGCCACCAAATTTGGCATGCACTGCACCTTCTGGCTTGTGAAGACCTGGGAAGAGTATGTGATATCTTCGGTGACTGGAAGGAGTGAAGCAGCTACAGCAAGACATGCTATGGTGGGCAACTGGTTTTTCCTAGCAGCAGCTCTAGTCCTCTGTGTCACCAGTCTGAACACGAACATGCTGGAGTTGGTCCACAATGGTGCCTTCTTCCTGCTGACTATCTCAACGATCTCCCAGATTCCTCTTGATGGGTATTACATCTTTTATGGAGTGGCTTGCTCCATCTTCACAGCTGTCTCATTATATGGCACATTTGCACATCTTATTAACACCATTGCTGAGAAGTCACTAATTCCAGTTGGACTCCAACCTGTCTCAACTGACAGACTGCAGAGAGGCCTTGGTTGTCTAAGGAAGTCTCAAAAGGCCCAGCACCAAGAAAAGGGTACCCAACTGCCTGATGCTCTGTTTTACCTTGCCAATGGTGTGGCAGCTCTCTCAGCCATTCAGAACAACCAGCCACAGAGTTTTCTGGACCTGACAGTACCCTGGGTGTTCATCCCAGGGGCCATCATCCAGGCTTATGTAAGCCGACTACAGGTTCAAGGAGGGCAGAGATTTGGATCAGTTATCCCGTTCTTCTATTTGGCCTTTTGGTCCACCTGGACCTGGTTCAGACTTGCAGGTGTGTTAATGTTATATTGTAAATGTTGAATTCTTCTCAAAATCAGAATACTAGACAACTGATAACATTTGATAAGATTTATATATAATCTTAAATAAAATTGAATAGTTTAATATTTACAGTATAATACTGGGTTGTTTCCTTATAGGACATAATCTGCAGTTTTCAGCAGCATCAGCAAATGGAATTGCAGCAGGAGCAATAGCGTTCTTGGTGATCAATGCTTTCCTTATACTAGTAGGTGAGTGTAAGTTCTGATTTTATTAATAATTTGCATTCCTTGTGAGTATTTACAAGAATATTCTACTTTTGATTTCATCCCATTGTTTTTGGATTTGCAGCTGCTTATGGCAATCTTGTTTTGCTGGCATTAACCATTATAATGGAGGTCATAGTGGTGTGCCTTCTTCTTTCCACTCTTGATAGACTTCCATACCAGTTGGAAGGTAAAGTTTGCTTCAAAGCAGACAATACGTCTTTGATATCCATCTTACAAATATGGCCAAATATCCAGTTTTTCAATTTTAAATTTTCTTTTTCAGTTGCTATGCTTTCAATATTTGCCATAATTTGCTTATATGGGACTCTGGCATCACTTTTTAACTGCATATTCTCTAAGACCCTAATACCAGTTGGACCTGCACTCATAAAGGTATTTTATCTTCCATCTGTATGGAAAATATAAGTTACAACCCGAATTCCAGGAAAGTTGGGACGTTCTTTACTTTTGAATAAAGTGAAAACTAAAAGACTTTCAAATCACATGAGCCAATATTTTATTCACATCAGAACATAGATAACATAACAGATGTTTAAACTGAGAAATCTTAAAATTTTATGCACAAAATGAGCTCATTTCAAATTTGATGCTTGGTACAGGTCTCAAAATAGTTGGGACAGGGGCATGTTTCCCATGGTGTAGCATCTCCTCTTCTTTTCAAAACAGTTTGA
>JAQLOM010000002.1:8834637-8846124 GCA_030068315.1 Chrysichthys thysi
CATTATGTATTGTAAAGCTGCTTTGCGACAATGTTCTGTTGTTAAAAGCGCTATACAAATAAAATTGAATTGAATTGCCATGATCCCCATTTGGGACTTTGACTAAAAATTGAAATTAACAGTCATATTTCTTGAAAGTAGATGTTTTTGCTATTATTTGGATGTAAATTAATAGAAATACATGAAAATTTTGAGGAAAAAAAAGAGACCATTAAATGGGTTAATTCTGAAAGCCTGTACTTTAATCACATCTTGATGGCTTCTTTTCAAATCAACTGTGGTGGTGCACAGAGGCAAAACCGACAATGAAAATGTCCCTGCACCAATATTTTTGGAGGGGACTGTATTTGCACTAAAATTTGCTTTGCTGTTTCCTAAAATGTCAGATCATAGCTATTATTTAACGCAAGTGTGAACATAAAAATTTGGAAGTACGCAAAATCCACCTGATGGCCACCATAGGTTCAAATACAAGCTTGGAAAGGAAGAAGCATTCAGTTAGTAGCAATCAACTGTGAACCTACATAGTAGCCCTTTCACAAAAGAAATAACCAGTTGCCTCATCAGGTCTCACTCACACACCAAGTCTCTCTCTCTCTCTCTCTCTCTCTCTCACACACACACACACACCTACCTACCTGCAGAAAAAGCCTCAGATTTTGACTCATAAAACAGAAACCAGACCAACTCTAATTTCTTCCTAAAAATACGAATCTGAGCTCCCCTCTGACAGCATGTCCCAGCGTTACCAGACACTCAGACAGTGGAGTGGCAGGTGAAAAAAAGCAGTGTGGCATCTGTTTCAGAGAAAATGAATGATTCTGTATTCTGCTATCATTCTTGCATCACACAAAGATGACACGTGTCGCTGAGCGACATCAGTGTGGCTTCATAAAGTGGCCCCTGCTTCTAATTCAGCAACCCTGCCTGCTTTTTTTCTCTACTCAAATCAAGACAGAAAAAAATGTTACAGATAAACTGCAAAGTGCAACATCTTCCGGCATAGAAACTTTCCCATGCTTGAAAAAAGGAACATCCTTCACTTTGACTGCTACAGCACACTGGCACTGGAGCCACCTCCAGAAACAAATGTCTCCTTACAGACAGCTTCCCCTACATTGGGGCAGGGGTAGCCTAGTGGTCAGGGCACTGGCCCTTCAGTCGGAAGGTTGCGGGTTCAAGGCTCAGGACTGACAAGGTACACTGAGGTACCCTGAGCAATGTACCGTCCCCGGGCGCTGCGCTGTTCGGCTGTCCCCTGCTTCACTCGGTGAATGGGACAAATGCAGAGCAAGAAGTTCACTGTGTGTCACGCTATGCTGTGGTGTGTTAGCACATTATCAATGATTAAACAGGTTTAGCTGTTAAATAACACCACTTTGGAAATCTGTTTGTTAGATTATGTGCAATGTTCATTATACATGCATGCAATTGAGTTATCTTTGAAACAATAAACCATTAAAAAATGATTGAATCATGGCAGTATAGGAAAAAAAACCACACCTACAGCATATAACAAAAAAAAAAAAAAAAAAAAAACCCCGTAAATTTTTTTTTTTTTTTTTTTTTTTTTTTTTTTTTTTTAAGTATTATGGTACAAGTTCCATCATCAGAAAATGATTTATCCTGATCAGAATATATAGCATCACCAATTCTTTTCATTTATGCATTTACAATTGGTAGGTTATTTTTCAGTCACAGTAAAGTAATAAAGCACAGAAACTGGATTGCTTCCTTTCACATAAAGCTGCACCTACAGCGAGAACAACAGTGAACTACAGTGAGGTGTAGATATTGTTATGCTGCTGCAGCTGATGCACATCAGCACCTTTGATGTGGCTTTTTGCATGAGCAGCGGAAACCAGTTTAAACAACGACACAAGCTTGTGCACTTATTCAGATCAACACCAGAAAATGCCACCCAGCTTACTGATCAGTTTAGGCTTTCCGTTTTCGTAGGCAATCATTTCCACTTGGACTGGTAACTTTACATTTCATCCTGTGAGCTTTATGGAAACAGCACAGTTGAATATGATGGGGTGGGGGGACACATTGAATGTAAATTATAGTTTTATTTAGCATAATTTAAAATCATTACACTGTTAGTTCATTTATACAAATGTTTGTTATAAAAATGACAATTTGACTCAAAAAAAAAAAAAAAAAAAAAAAAAAAAAAAAAAAAAAAGTTCCCAGTGTATAAATGCAGTACCATACACCAAAGCGGGCGGACAAGTCAAAGTGAGGCCCTGTCTCCTCAAATTCAACAGCATTGTGGGGGAATTAAAGAAACCGTACACCAAACAGAAGACAAATCGTTCTCACATTTATCCTTTTGCACAGATTCATTGGAGATACCAACACAGACTTGATGCATTTTTCCTCTTGCTGACAAACTCAGAAGAAGCAAACGTTCAACAGATTTAGCATTCAGGAATCCGTTTCCTTAAAGATGAGGAAGAAGGCAAAAAAAAAAAAAAAATCTAAACAAAATCAAACAGGTCCGCTTTCTCAATGTGCTCTTGGTCTGATATCTTTGTATCCAAAGGCACTCTTTGGCTAAGTATTGTAGTCAAAAATTAAATAAAAAAAATTATATAAAATTAAAAGCTACTAGCATTTGAAAAGCTTGACTAACTCTGAGACGCTGCAAGTAAGCCTTGATGCGTAGAGAGATGTGCAACATTTTCAGCACACGCACAACAAAATATATCCAAGTACCACTTCACTTTTGAAACCACGCTACTGTCAGTTTTTGCATCAGCCACAAACCAAGATGGCGTTTACATGTTCAGGCGCCGAAAAGTGATAAAGTTGCAACCGCATGGCATTTAGAACGGCTGCTGAGATACGAAACGAAAAGGAATAAAGCCTCACTCGTGCATAGGTTTAAAAAGGGGGTAACGGCTAATTAATCTGCTTAAGCACGACACCGTCTGAAGACACATGAACTAAGCCTGACAATCTGAATAATTTGGCACGTACAGATGACCAATCAGTGATTTTTGTCTTTTTATGGCAGTCTCAGTGAAGCCCCTCCTTACAAAGCAGACATCAAGTATTCCGAGGGTCAGAACCTATTGCATTCGTATAAATGTATTCCTTGTGCTAAGCATAAACTGATCCTAGTTTGTATTGTATTCTAATACACACACCTAGCTTTACACCAACATAGCAGCGAGTGCTCATTTACAGGGATATGAAACTGAAATGTCAAGATTTAAAAGTGAGATTTTCAGTCAGGGAAAAAAGTGACATCATGATACTTGATGTGCCAAAAGAAATGTTACCCGTGATTTGCATCCGTAGGTCATAGACACATTAAATATTTAGAGATGATCATTTGTCTCCAAACTGAAGCAAGCGCAAATTGATTTCGCCTTGTGTGACTAACGCCTTTAGAAAGAACCCCATGCTCTCATTGATACCTGCCGGGGCTAAGCACTGACTCGCTGTGAAAAGCTGTGAAACAGAGTGATTAAGAATGAATCACTAAGGGTTAAGAATGAAGCAGCCACACACGCCTGGCACTAAACCTCTGAGTATGGAGAACAAACGCTCCATTTACTTTTAGAACTACATTTGTCTCTATGGAGAGAGTACTGAAATGTCTGCTTGCTTGTTCCCAGGACACAAAAAGTTAACTCCTAAACAAAATGACTCAAGGGTCCGTTCAGGTGTGAGGCTTCAGATAAGTCACAGGTGGGATCACGGATCAACAAGTCGAGAAACGAGTCAGGCACTTGGAATTGAACTGGTGAGGCAGCACTGGATGCAAAAGTGTCAGTCAGGCATTCAAGAGATCTAAATTGCTATGTGTGACACACGGAAGACAACTAGGAAGTCTGGGCTTCAGGCGTACAAGGATGTGATAGAGGACAGTCATTCTTACAAGATAAGACACGTAAAAATCATATACTGTTCATTATGTGCCGTCAGTGTCATGTATTACCTAATACCTCTGTATTAGGTTGTAGGCTTTTGTTTAATCCATTTGTATAAGGCATATAACTTGTCAATATAATGGCACGCCATTCTACGACTTCATTTCACAGACACATCCACACACCCACAGGAAAAAAAAAAAAAAAAAAAAGACACAGAACATGTTTGGGTAATAATAAAATACAACAAATATCTAAAGAGGGTGTTTTTTGTTTTTTTTGTTTTTTTGCAGGAAAGCTTTTCATTCTCAAGTGTTAAGCTCTCTATATGTATAGAAATATGTAATATCACTCCTCACATTGTTTTTTGTATCAGAAGAGGATCGGAGCTAACCTGTTAGGCACAACAAGGACAGATTACAAACGTCAGGCGGTAGAAAGAGAGTTGCTTCTCTCCTCAGGCACTGGATGAGTAAACAATGCCACCGTCATCCTCCACCACTGGGTGAACGTAAGGCAGGCTTTTAGGAAACAACTCCTGTGTATTGCTTCGTTTCATTATTAAATTATTGCTATGTATCTTGCAAATTCCATTTTTAACCATGAGGTAAGTGCGAGCGATCTTGACAATCACGTCATTCCAAAGAGACATAGGAGGCTGAAAGGGAAAGTGGTTTTGAAATCAACAAGAGTTTCTTCGGTTCTAAGAGAGTGCATACTTTGGTGACAGTAGAAAACAAATTCAGGGAGCCAAAACAATACCTAGAGTGGTTAAAAACACAAGTGAGAAAGAAGAAATGGCTATCAACACCAGGATCGTGCGACTGTCCTCCGAGCTCTCCGAGTCCATTTGCGTCAGTCTCTTAGGCCAGACTACAAGAGGACACATTTTTTGGAATTCTTTTTGGTGACGGGATAGAGAACGGCACGCACAGCCTCAGCAAAAACTTCCCTGACGCCTTCTTGTAGCAGAGCGGAGCACTCCAAATACTTCACGGCGTTGATCTGCTTAGCCAGCGCGGTGCCCTGCTGCTGTGTGGTGGGCGCCAGGTTTTGCTCCTTTAACTTCTTGATGGTCTCGGTGTCGGTGCGCAGGTCGCGTTTGGTTCCCACGAGCAGCACGGGCACGCTGGGGCAGTGGTGCGACACCTCGGGGAACCACTTGTGCCGGACATTGGCGTATGACGACGGACTGCCGATGGAAAAGCAGATGATGAACACATTGGTCTGAGGGTAGGAGAGTGTGCGCAGGCGGTCGTACTCCTCCTGGCCCGCTGTGTCCCACAGGTTCAGGCTCACCGTGCGCCCATCAACGCTCATCTGGGCACTGTAATTGTCAAACACAGTGGGGATGTACTCCTCGGGAAAGGCATTGGTGGTGTATGAGATGAGAAGGCACGTCTTGCCCACTGCCCCATCGCCGACAACGACGCACTTTATCGTCTGCATCCTTCTTTAGGCCACACAGGCAGGGACACCTACAGAGCAGAAGCTCAGAGTCAGTCAAGGCCACTGGTGGTGTATTAGTGGGCACAGCAGTGCACCTATAATGTTCGGGTTTTGACCAGTATGGAACATTTCTACATGAGAAAATAATGCATCCCATAATAATCCACAAAGAACACGGAATCCAAAACCAGTACCAGGATGAAGAACCTCACTCAGCATATTAAACACTCAATATTTGTGAAAGAAAAACACAATGCTGTTGTCATGGCCACCTATTATTATGATGTTTCCAATTCACTTCATTAAGGTTATATGCCAGATTTTTCTACACCTTGATTTTGTGCTTCAGTTTCGCCTGTTTATTTATTTATTTACTCACTCATTCATTCATCTTTCTCAGCCAGGTGTATCATAAACACTGCACTGCACTGAGGCGTTCAGCTGGGGGAAGCTAACTACACAAACACGCAGGCATCTCACCATCACTTCGTTAGAGAGCACGTTAGCTAGCAAACATTAACACCAATTTTACCGCTTTTACAAGTTTCCATCGGATTGTCCACGATTCACGGGACTGCTAAAGAAAGCGGTAAACATTTCACGAGAAAATAACAATGCCCTTGGATTGTTTTCATAGCCGTCGGCGGAAGGAAGTTCAAGCAGCTAGCAGCTCCTGTAGCGTATCCAGGAAGCTAGGCTAGCGTTTACCCGGCTAATAGCAGCAACGCTACACAGCTAGCCTGCTAACCACTACCTAAACGGATAAGTGGCTAAAAACGGGGGGAAGAAAAAACCCCATAAAAACAATAATAATATGTAAATTCGCCCAGGAGCCTTGAGAACACTCCTACTATCCCGGTTTGTTTAGAGCTCTGTAATTAAACAAGCCTGGGCCACAGTTAGCTACCCCAGCGCTCGCGCGCCTGCTAGCCCGGCTAATTCATTTCCTCTTTCCTTAAATTGTAATTCAAAGCTTTTTAAGCTAGCTATTAAAACCAACACGGTATAATCGCGATGTAAAGGGGATATATTACTGACCCTGCACAGCACAGGACAGAGAAATTCGTCAGAAGCTGCGCCCTAACAGATGATTTGACCCAACCGACGTCAAAAGCTGCTAACCAGACCAGGACGAAGCTTTTCCCAGCTGGAGCAACATTAGCCATCAGGAGCGCTCGTGCTAATAATTACCGAGCTAGTTTTTGCTTTCGCCCCGAAATTCAGAGTCCACTTAAAATAGTACCACGAGTCGTCCATACAGACAAACCACCGCCTTGTTTACCACCCTGTAGTCTAGTGAACATGCCCGAACCTCCTTAAATCTGTTCCGCAGCTTTCAGAAAAGTTTAAATGAAGTCTCTCACCGCCTCAGAGATCCTCCCGCGCCCAGCTCTCGCGCCGCTCAGGACTGAGTAGAAGAACACTGCGACGCAGGCGAGCGCGAGCCAAGCTCCTTCACAATAAAAGTCCAATGTTGACATCAGTTTCACTTTTGTGCGCAGTCTAGTCACAGGGTGTGGCCAAGTGCAGCTTTCTGTGGGTTCTAATTTGCTTCGAGATAACGTGTACAATTCAGCTCACCATGACTCGCAGCAGCTCTGCACCAGCCCTGCTATAGATTTACTTCCCTGCTGGGGGACGACGACGACAACAACAACAACAACAACAACAAAGAATCAGCAAGGGATTGCTTTTGAAGAAATAAGCGCTGAATGCATCACCATAAACATCAGTCCATCATTGCGTTTTGTTGCGGGTTGTTGGGGGTGACACAAGGTTGCTGATCAGAAGGTCAGGGGTTTGAGCCTGGGCACCACCAGGCCTGCTGCTGTTGGGCCCCTGGGCAAGGCCCTTAATCCTACTGGCTAACTCTATTCACATTGCCCCCCACCACCACCACCACCATAGAAGTGGAAAAAAGATGCAGATAATCAATCACTGCATTTCTCTGTATGATTACATTTATGTGCGATGCCCATTACGTTTATGGGCTATTTCCTTGCCCGTACGTTCCTTGTTCTCTCAAGGAAAAATCAAATGACGGTTGCTTTCTTAAGAATTAAATGCTGTACTTGGGTCAGAACTGAAGTTAAATTCTCACACATTGCATTTCTCTTTTTCCTCACTGCATTGGACTTGTGTTTGTGTAGTCACAGCACTGAACTGAAAATCAGAGAACAGTCTGAAAGCTTCATTTTCCAGGAGGTGTTGTTGACCATATTGAGTAAAATACTTATAGGTAATAAAAGGACCTAGGATTAATCATTACTCCTCGACAACCATATAATATAAAGTCCAGCAATACTAAGTGTGGTCTTTACGGCAGCGATTTTTAGGTACAAGTCTGCAGTATTCCGCTGAGATTATTTACGACTATGCTGTATCTCTACTATAATTATAGACAATAAATTTGTTTCAGGGCCCAAACAAAGGTGGATTGGTCAATTCTATATGCAAGCTATCCAGTTTTTATGTAGATTTTGTGTATGTAAAGTTTTTTTTCTTTTCTCCAGCATATTGTTTGTTAGCCTGCTATGCTTTGAAAGTTGAGAGGAATGCATTGTGACAGAGGAATCATATAAATAAAGCCACACAACAGCATGATATTTTACACATATTCAGTTGATGCTTTTATTCAAAATGACAAGTGAGGCAAACTACAATACAAGCTGACATCAGTTAAAGGAAATGACCAGATACAAGTTCAAAATAGATGTAGGAAGAACAGAGGTAGTCGCAGCTGTGCCACCACACCCACACCTACACACACAGTCATGCAGATACAGTTACACCATTGTATATGGCTGAAAAAAAAAACCCCAGAAAGTCAGAAAGAACCCGGTTTGCTTTTTTTGTAGGCTAAAAAACCCCCACTACCTATGCATTTACACAGAAAGATGAGGTCAGAATCACTTGTAATCCAATGTAAATACAATTGAATTTGGCTGAATAAATTTGCTTTGTTACAGGGGTCATACATATGTGACAGTTTACAAATACCGTAATTTCCGGACTATAAAACGCATCGGAATATACGCCGCACCCACTAAAATTTAAAAGAAAAATATATTTTTACATATATTAGCCACACCAGACTATAAGCCGCAGATATATACGTTGTGAAATGAGATTTTTACACAGAAAGATTTTGTAAATGTTTATTTATATACCTTAATTGTTTCCAAACGGTGCCTGTAACACGGCAGTAAAACGGCTGACCGAACAAAACAGAAAAGTCATTAATGTTTTTATTCATCTTCCTCCTGTGCACTGAAACCACTGAAGTCGTCTTCTTCAGTCCTGGAGTTGAAGAGAATCAGAACATCTCCATCACACACCTTTTCAGTCTCTCTGTCAGTGTCGTGCTGGTTGCGTCGAGTGCGCCAAAAACTACCGGTAGCGTCTTCTTCTTTGCACTGACCTCTTGTGTCTGTCACGCTTTTGCACCCCATGATGGCAGGTAGTGAAGAAAAATCTATAGATAAGCCGCATTGCTGTACAAGCCGCAGGGTTCAAAGCGTGGGAAAAAAGTAGCGGCTTATAGTCCGGAAATTATGGTACACCTGTATACCAAATCAGTCTATGCCTATGCACTCTCCTGATCTGCTGTTTTACCTGTTAACCTTGGACCTATTTAACCTATAACTTTACCTCAAGCTTGACTTGACAAAAGACTTGACTAAACAAATATGTTTTCAGCCTAAACTTTAAGACTGGAACTCTGTCTGAGTCCCAAAACTAATTGGATGGTTGTTCTATCACAGGGGGCTTTATAAGAGAAGACTCTGCCCCATGCAGTAGTCTGCACA
Source organism: Chrysichthys thysi (assembly GCA_030068315.1). Classification (NCBI taxonomy): domain Eukaryota; kingdom Metazoa; phylum Chordata; class Actinopteri; order Siluriformes; family Claroteidae; genus Chrysichthys; species Chrysichthys thysi. Next base: position 8,843,780 of record JAQLOM010000002.1, read on the forward strand.
TTTAAGGTGCCAACAAATAGCCTGAACCATTTGATTTAAGTAGGCACAGAAGAAGTTTGCCATACAAGTCCACATGAACGAGCTGTTATAGGAACAACGTATTTGTATTAGAATGAACGCACTAATGTGAATCATTTATGTTACAGCAGTAAATATTTAGATCCACATGATATTAAAAGTTAATCAATATGTTCTGGTTTGAGAATTGAACTGCTCTGGACCCAGTGTGCTGCCCATTGTCTAAAGAGTTAGCCTATTTGCATGTAATACTAAATAGCAAGTACCCATCTATGGTAATGGTTTATGTGGCAGCCATTTTGGCTCATCTCAACACAGCAGATGGCACCTTCTTGGAAGCTCATAAGCTCATATCATCATTTCTGAAAGAAGTTATATGGTTCCACCCACCATGCTTGTCCAGGAGCGTGCCATGGAATCCTTCCCCTTTTGTTGAGTCCTTTCTAAGAACTCACTCAGGATCTGATCATTGAATACATCCTCATTTTTAGCAACCAGTAATAAGGATGAGAGTCCTGCATAATTTGGTGGACAAATGATACTAGATCAACCTTATGGCCAAATCCTGGGTTTATCTAAGGTCATGTCACTCAGGTTTGTGATCCAGGTGAATAAACTTGCAGTGCTCTACAAATATCAACCTACAGAACGTTCCCCTCTGTCCAGTACATGGTCAACTAGTCAACTAGGTATCAGAAATCATCGCAACAGGCTGGACGCTCAGCCCTTACTGTGATATGCTATACCACAGAGATCATTCAATTCTCATGGGTATTACTAACACACACACACACACACACACACACACACACACACACACACACACACACACACACACACACACACACACTAGAAAAATCCAACTTTAATTTAACTACATTTATTCAGTAGAAAAACATATCCCTTATCAAGAAATAATTATTTGCCACAAAAACACATGAGCCACAATTATTGGCACCCCGTATTTACTACTTCATACAGCCTTCCTTTGCCAGTCAAAACAGAACAGGCCATCAGAGACCATTCCTCGGTAACCATAACCTCTCCAGATCATCCAGGGTCCCAGACCTTTTGTGCAGTCTCCTCTTCAGTTTACCCCAGCGTTCTTAGGGTTCAGATCAGGGGACTGAGATGCCCATGGCAGAGGCTTGATTCTGTGGTCAGTTAGCTATTTTTTTGTTGATTTGGACATATGCTTTGAATTATTGACTTGCTAGAAGGTCCAGTTTTATGAATTTGGCAGAAACAGCCAGATTCTGAATAAAAAAGTCCTGGTATTTCATGGAGTCTGTGATTCCATATATGCTAATAAAGTTTCCCATGCCTTTGTGAGAAAAAATGACAGAACACAGAACGTCCACCATATGTTACAGTAGGACTATGGTTCTTTTCCTTATAGCCAAACCCACCTTGAGTGTTTATTACCAAAAAACTTTAATTTTTATTTCCTCAGACCATAAAACACAGTTCCAGTCAAAGTTGTAGAAGCTTTTTTACAAATTCCAGCTGCTTAGCGGTTAACTGACAGAAAAGGCCTTTTTTCCGGGCATGCCTTCCAAATAATCTGTTGGCATGGAGGTAGTGTCTGGTGGAGGTTTTGGAGACTTGGTAACCCCAAGATTGTACTTTTTCTTAAAATTCACCAACAGTGATCCTTGGGCCTTTTTTAAATTTGGCTCTCTTACCATCCTCCCCAATGTACAGTACAAGAACGAAAATAAACTTGGGCCCTTTTCCAGGCAAGTTTGTAACAGTTCCAATAATAGTAACCCAGTAACAATAATTCCCAGGGGTGCCAATAATAAGTGGCACATGTGTTTTTGTTGAAAATAACGATTTATTGATGATGATCTGTGTTTCTTTGAACAAATGTAGTTCAAATAAAGGTTGGAACAAGGGGTGACAATAATTGTGGAAGGCACTGTACCTTCTCTAGGCTCTACAAGTTCATCATCTCCTTTCCTGAGAGTGTGAGTGTGTTCATCTCTGAGCACCTTTTCAGTCAGCAATGCATGAGTGAGCTCCTGATGACCTTATACCAGAGGGGTATCCAGGTGTTAAACACTGCCCCTGCTGGTTAGGCAGAATGAAACAGCATGCTGGGTATGAATGGGACTCTGGTTGGGGGATAATGGATGATTTTGTGTTGCTTCATGACATATAAATAAAATATATCATTTCATTTCCTGGTTCAAAAAAATGGGGGGAAAAAATCAAATGAATGAGTACATGTGCAAGGCACTGTAACTGTAAATTGAAATATTGTCTAATGTACATGAATCATGACAGCATAATACATTTAGGCTTTTATATATATATATATATAT
>JAQLOM010000002.1:8908690-8921091 GCA_030068315.1 Chrysichthys thysi
TAGCGTGGATTTCTGATTAGTTTAACGTTATCTTCATTGAAACAAACCGTGTTTTTCTTTCAAAAATAAGGACATTTCTAAGTGACCCCAAACTTTTGAATGGTAGTGTGTGTGTGTATATACAGTATATATATATTGAGCATGCCATTGCAGATTTTATTTCTCACCTTTGCTGTTATTATAACCTTTAATCTACTTGGAAGTCATTCCACTTTTCTTATGTGATTGGAGGATTTGCACATTTAGCCACAAGAGGATTAGTGAGGTCCAGCACTGATTTCAGGCCACAGGGGCACGGAACAGGTTTGAAACAGTGAAGGGACATTATAATACAGCACCTGTCCAAGAAAGAAGCGCCTGCCCCAAAATGACACCTTCAGGCTTGGTTTAAGTTTACCACAGCTTTCCACATGGACAAAGAAAAAGCCTTCTGGAGGAAAGGTGAGAAAAAGTTTGAGTTGTTTGGCCCCGATGATCAGGGGTACAGAGGAACACTGTATCAGCTGTTAAGCATGGTGGTGGTAGCCCATGCTCCTGGGTTGTTTTGCTGCCAGTGGAACTGGTACATTGTATCAGTGGATGGAATAACGGAGAACCTCAGAATTCTTCAGCTAAACAGTTGAATCACCTGACAAACTAGGATAATACTGAACTTAAAACAAGTCCTGACCTCAGAAGCTATTGAAAATAGGTTGACTGTGCTTAAAAGTCAGCTGCGTTCCAGAAAACAAACAAATGTAAACGAATTCTACAAATTGTTTCAAGTAGAGCGGTCAAATATCCAACCAGAATTCTGCCAGAAAATTGTTGATGGCTACCAAAATTGTCTGGTCAAGATGAAACACACTGATGGACATTTAACAAAAAAAAAAAAACAGTTAGGTGTGCTGTATGTATATTTTGACCCAGCACTGGTTTCAGAAAACCCCAAATAAATTAAAACTTGTTAAATGAAAACGAATGTTGTATAATCACCCTGCCACAGAAGAACACGTCACAGATATCACCGAAAGCCCAATTTTGGCACGACATTCATGTCTATTACGACAGGCTGTAAACTTCTGACCTGAACTGCACATTGAATTTTAGCATCTTTCCATTCAAGTTACATTTTCCTTTGGTCACTCCAAAGCCCCTAACCATATCCAATCACCATTTCCCCTTATGTGAAGAAGAAAACTACACACCAGAAAGGAAACCCAGAAGTCAGACTTAATACACAGAATGACTATAATTTATTTAACATATTAAATATATTATCTATGATTGTTACAAGTCAGTTATGACATACGGTACATGGCAGTCTTTAATGTGAGTAACAAAAAAAAAAAACAAATATTTTTGGAATGTATAATTTTTGTATTTCATAATGAGAAAAAAAAAAAAGTTCAGTATCAAAAATGTTGTCTATAAACACTGGCATGACAAAAGGTGATTTGGAGCTGGTAGACTGACATAAAGATGATTCCATGTACATGCTGGCACACGATACAGGCTACTGACCGCTAATTTGTTTGTGGTGCCAGTCTATTTCCCTAGTTCACACATGACACTCTAAAACACTGAGATACTACCTAGGGCTTAAAACATCTTATAGCCTACTTTTGTTTGTTAGTGTTTTTAGCAGCAAGCCACAGACAGAGAGAAACCATGACAATCCAGACTGTCCATTATGGCTTCTAATGCTTTGTGACAGTTGTTTTTTTTTCTTTTTTTCTTTTTTTCCTTTTTCTTCTTTTTCTTAAATCATACCAAAATGTACGATGAAAGCAAGACGGTGTGTGCACAGTAACCTCGGTGCCTGTTAACAGTCTTTTGTACCAGCTTTGGTTACATCTTCAGGAAATTGAAATGCTATGAGATTACAAAAAGCAGTAGCTTACACACAGATTTAAAGCTGCACAGAGGTTGCTGAGCCTTAGGGCGATGACTAGAAACCTAAACGCACTTTTCCTTTTTATTTTGAAAGTGGTATGGGTAAACACTGACCATTAATCTGGCATAAAAACAGGCCATTTCATTGGAAGTCTGTTGTTTAGTACGTCATTCCTAAGGGTGGATTTAGCCACTCAGTACGCAAACACAGTGAATTGGGAGTCCCACAGTTTGCTTGGAATAAACATCAGTTTGGATAATGTGATGAACAGATTAGCATGATCGTTAACTTATACATTTAAAGAGGGTTAAACATGCATTGACATTAAACCATATTTAAAAACACTGCAGCAGTGATGTCTTTGGTCCATGTCCGTTCCACAGATATATCATTAAACGCTATTGTTTGATTTGAATGTTTCAACACCCTACACTTGTTGTGACGTGCACAAATGACTTTTAGTGTTTGGCTTACATTAAAGGATGAACAGTCTGTTTTCTGGTAGCAGCAAAGTAGGTAGGTTTTTACAAAGAGAACACTTTACATTAAGGTGCACTAAAGTCACTAAATCATTTACTGAATTACTTAACATTAACAATCCATAAACTTCAGCAATGATCTTATACATAAGTCATGTTAGCAAAGCGACATTTGCTACATTAGTGTTGCTAGAGACAAAAAACAAAACAAAACAAAACAAAAAAAAAATAGAAATTGAATGCAGGAGCGATACATCTTTGTGGAATTAGTCTCTCTGATCTTTATGGGACTCTAAATGAATGTTTTATTAAAGTCCAGGTTTATCAGCAATAAACAGGTCCGTCGGTGTTAATATTGGCACCCAACATTCATCCATTTTCTATTCCGCTTATCCATCAGGGTCTCTGGGAAGCTGATGCCAATCCCAGCTGACTTTAGGTGAGAGTTGGGGGTACACGCTGATCAGGCCGCCAGTCTATCACAGGGCTAACACAGAGACGAATACCCATTCACACTCACATTCACGCCTACGGGGAATTCGGAGAAGCCAGTTGACATAATCTGCATGTCTTTGGACTATGGGAGAAAACTAGAGAACCCAGTGGAAACCCACGCAAGCCTGGGGAGAAAATGCAAGCTCTGCACAGAAAGGCCCCAGTCACCCATGAGGTTCAAACCCAAAACCTGCTAACAACTGCACCACCGTGCCACCTTCCTTACAGTCATATAATGAATTTTGCCAGTTAACCACCACAAACACATTAGTTAGTGCATTAACTGGTGTTTGGAATGACAAATACTGTTCAGAGTGAAAACATCACGCAGATATTCGCTATTTGGATGATTATTTACAAAGAAAAAAAAAACATTTATGATGCATCAATGCTGAAGTTTATGGTTTGTTTATTTTAAATACTGTAAATAAAAATAAAAGCTTTATAATATAATGTTCCCTCGGCTCCTGCGAGTTTCTATGACAACTCTGTCATAGTGACTGACAGTCAGAGTTGTATCAGGGAAGTGGGGTTGGGACTGGGGGGGGAAACGTGTACGTCATGTGTACGTCATACTCCGGATCAGATACATCAAACGTCATCACTCCCCACTTCAGACACAAAAAAACTCTGACTACACGATGACTGGAAGGAGCCACAGCCGATCAAGAGAGAGCAAAAGTGAGAACACATTACAGTGTACATAAAGTAAATGGGAACGAGTCTGACACCACGCAACGGGCCAGTACACACGTACAGTGAGGATTCAAACAATGGCTATTTTATCTTTACACTAGATCATATCAAACTGACAAAAACGGCCCATTACTTTGTTATTCAACAGCTCAAACAGCTCAAATGCTGAATTAAAAGTGGCATAAACTAGCCTACATCCTGCATAAACATTGCAATTTCATGACTTCAATTTAGGATCTGGTGGCTCTGTTAAATTTTGTGCACAATTATCTGTCAGCACACAATATTGAAAATAATAAAATGTAAAATAATATGATGACGAATAACTACGTGAAAGTGATGTTCATAATTAGAATGGACAGCCTGGTGATTGCAGTCGCGTATCCGGACTCTGAATGCAAGTACATTTCCTGTGACCTAAAGTTTAAACTGGTATGAATGTTGGGGAATTTGCATTATTATGATATATGTCATATATGGGAGAACTCATAATAGGTGACTAGTGACTAATGAGTTAATGCAGAGCTTTTTTTGGCAGGTTGGAGAACAAAACCCGGGTTAAATAACAAACTACAAGGCGGATACAGGTCGAGCAAAAAAACAAACAAACAAACAAACATACTATAATTTAGCTAGGTGTTTAAATTAGAAACGGTTGTGTCAAACATCCGGTGGCCACAGTGGCTGGAATTAATGTGTAGAGTCAGCAAAGACTGCAGCACAACCCACATTATGAAATGTTCTGAAAGTAGCTTGCAACAGCATTTTTTTTCCCCCAACAAGAGGAGGCTGAAAAGGCAAAGTTTCCAAAATCTTACACCTAGTGGCTCTAATGTACCTTTATGCAAAGTGTTTCCAAATTACAAAAAAAACCAACAACAACAAAAAAAACCCAAACACTTTAGGCCTAATAGATCCCTGCTACCAGCCCCTTTTCAAACGTAAATTCCCTCTATAATAATCTGTTATAAATCTACACACTCACGTGATGCAGGAAGTTCATTTCTCAGTGACGGTTCATTTCCAGGAATCACTTTATCCCTCCTTGAACATGAAGACCTTGGCATAATAAAAGTACTGAGCATGTGTTTGGTGTAGCACTTTTCTAAAAGGCATTTTGAGTAAATTAGACTTCTATATCTAAGACATTCAATATGTCAGAAACCTTGAGATACCCCAGGACCTATTATGAAATTTGATCCAATGCAAAGTACACAGGTAAATATGGATAGCCCTAAGGCTAAGACCAACACGATGAAGCGATGATGCGTCTAAAGGGAAATGACAACGTGAAAGAAAAGCAAAGTGGCTGGAAAAACTACATCTGCTGGGCAACAGAATGGCTTTTGTGACACGAAAGAGGTATAAAGAACAAACAGCGTACAGCTCTTTTCAAGTTTGAAAACAAGGAAGTTCAGACAGCAGCTTTTCTTCATCGTAAATAAAAACCCTAGCAGCTCTATAAATACGGTCGTCACTACTTTTGGTAGTGAAACACAGCCTTGCATTTGCACGAGAAGCTCAAAAGCAGGTCTTGCACAGAAGCATCAGAGAATAAGTGCACCCTGCACTTTAATTAAGGATTAAGATACGAGTCCGGAAGGTAAGCAAGGCAAAGAAAGGCGAAGATTCTAGACACACCAATGGACTTACAACGTGATGCCTTTTCAGATAGAGGCACTTCACTCTGGGTCTACTTCATCAAGCACTTTCAGTCATATCTAAGGGGAAATGATTCTGCGAAAGGGATGATATGAAAATCACAGAACACTTTTGTTCTAATTTCAGTAACATTGTGATGTCTAATACCAACTCAAGGAACAAAAACTAGCCAAAGCGACTTCAAAAGCCATAAACCTCATTAACCGGATTAAGCACCAGGAGGAAACTGGGAAGGTTGATTATGCAATATGGATACGAGTATAAAATAAATCTTTAAGCTAAAGATTTAAAGTCCCATTTGGGTCATGTGCAGTCCTTTGAAGAAGGAGGAAACGAAGGTAGGAAGGAAGGAGGCATGGGTACTCCTTCTGCTGCACTGCTAAGCACCAACCAAGAAAATACCAAGTCCAGCTTCACTGGTACTGGACAAGGGCTTTGCTAGTGTTTGATCCCCACCCAAATCTATACCTTTTGGATAACTATGAGATTTCATCACAAATGAACTAAAAAAAAAAATATAGTAGTAAACAAAATAAACCTCTTCACCAAAAGCAGAAATCAGAAAGGGACTACACTGCTCAGTTTGAGCTAAATAGAGACATTTATAACAAATGCATATCCATACAGGCTATCTAAGCAATACTGCCATATCTGTATGTACATGAACATAGCTAGAATGTATGTATATCTATCATATACGAACACACTGGTGATAGCAGAACATAAAACTCTAGCTCTCCCAATGTCTCAGATAAATGAATGAATTATAATGTAGAATGTGGTTATGTTGTTATGAAGTCGTAAGCATAAAAAATATCTCTTATCTGTAAATGAGAGTACAATAGACTCCAGTCATTTATGAGTATGCTCTTTTTTTATATGTCTGTGAAAGCTTTGGCACTGTCTCCCTTTTAAAACTTGTGATGCTGGAAAAAAAAAAAAATATTGGAATACTGCCTACGTGATCCGTGCGCAAAAATAAAAACCTTGTCTTATTCTAAGGCAGTAAAAAAAAGCACTCAGCCCATAAGACTTTATATTTATAAAGCGACATAAATTCACCGATGGAAAAATCCTCACGGGTGTTTCGGGAGAATCGCATGACTTCCAAACTGAGAATGAGGTCCTTTAGTGTTCAGATAAGGCTGCTGTGTACCGAATACCAGCCAAGTTCACCAAAGCACCGAGCCCTCGGCCTTGCCTAGAGAAGTTTCTGCCATCTAAAATGAATCCAAATTCATAATAAAATCTGGCCAAAACTGTGAAGTAACCTTCGAAAAAGTACACAGATGGTACGCTGAAGTCCCATTCATCACAGTTTACACATCAAAGTACCTACTAATGCCATATATAGATTTCTTTCCTCCATGCAGTAATAGTCATTAAAAAAACCCAATAATAATAATAATAATAATAATAATAATAATAATAATTGGGCTTTCAAAATGCTCTGTGCTCTCTAGGGCGGTTATGTGCTACGAGGCCTGCTCTGCTCTTCCACGCCACTGTTTTTTTTTAATTCTCTTTCCTCTGCCTTATTCCTTGCTTCCCTTCCTCCACCTAATCCCTCTCCTCTTCCCTCATTGCACCTCGATGATAAAGTACTGGATGAGCATGGCAAACAGAATGGCCAGGATGATAAAGCCAATGAGCAGAACAGTTGCAAAGCGCTCATCAGCAAGAGACCAACTCCTCTTGGGCTGGGGACTGTGGGAGCTTTGGATTCTGGGGGGCTCGGTCGCAGGAAGGGCCGTGCTGAGGCTGCCCTGACCCCACAGCTCTCCACCATCCGTGCTCCGACGAGCGGCACACACACGCAGGCGACACATGTTACTCACTGTGGAGTTCTGCCATGTGTATGAGGTTCCAGAGCCCTTATATAGCTGGAAAAGATACAGGACACATGTTACTCATGCTATTTCCATAACCAGAAAATGCTGATTATCCGTGAGGGACATAGCAAAACATACTCTAGGCATCTGTTTATTCGTACGCACTTATAAAGGGAGTCTAAGGGCAGTTGAGTAATATGTGAGCACACTTTCATGTCCAATCCATCCATGTGTCCATGCATCAACCCTTCCCAGATTTTCTCCCTAATTTAGTCATGACACACAACAGATACCAACCAGGGAGGGTGGAGGCTATCACATGCTTCCTCTGAGCCACGTGAGGCTAACCAACTACACCTTTTTGAACTGCAATGTCAAGAGGTGGTGTACCCCATTGGAAGGAAAGTGTCATCCTCCCATTTCTGCATACACAAGCTCAGAGATGCCCATGATTGCCTAGTATTGGTGATTGATCAAGGAGAGTGAGTGTGAGCGGTTTCCATCCTTATTTTTATGCTATATTTAATATGTAATATACAGATGCTCCCCTAGTTATGATAGCCCGAGTTATGTTTGTTCAATGTTCGATGATGAATGTGATACGCTAAAAAATTAAAAATATTATTTTAAAATAACCAGGCATCTCTGCCAGGCCAGTGTAACAGCGTATGTGGACAATGCCCAGATGTCCGCGTCACACGCCTTGCGTGATGCCTCACTCTCTCCCGCCACTCACAGAGTTCCCTTGTGTATCGGTGTACTGTACTGTGCATTACCGTGTGATTTTTGTGTGCTTCAGGAGCTAATTTTAATTCAAAAGCATATCTCTTAAATGCCCCAGCATGTCTCCTACAGGAAAAGACTCCTGTGTAGGCTAGGCTAAGCTAAGTGCAGTGGTTCAACATACGCTATTTTCCACTTGTGATGGGGATATCGGAACGCCGCTCCAGTGTAACCTGAGGACTACCTGTATTCTTAATATATTCTTTCACATTTGTTTCATCATAAGATGTTTATTGTTATGGTTACAGGAAAATTTTAGACTGTAACAACTGCCAATAGAGCTCCATTTTGAATTAGTTTAGAGTACAGGGAAACCTGAAATTCATGTCCATGGTAATGACACACAGACTACAGATGCAACTGATACAAATTATGTTGAAAAAACATTGATTTTCCTTTCCGTACCTGTTCCACATCACGGCCCCTCAGCAGCTGCAGTGCATAAACTATTGGGTCTCCTTTCATAGCCTGAAGAGCCTCCCATGTGACTGTATACTTATTCCACTCCACCAGTTCGACCTTTGGGGCTATGAAAAGCACATAACAATAATTATTATAAATAAGCAGATCTAATTTACAAATGTGAGTTAGCATACACTACACGTTGTTGTTGTTGTTTTTTTTACTGTGCTTAAGTACATAAACATTAGAAAACTGGAATAGTCCTTTTGTCCATTAACTACAGGTCCACTAGTAAAGATATGGTACCCATAGGGACTAACTGCAATTAAAGGGCGAGTTACGGCTAGCAAATTGGCGAACAATTCCAGCTGCAGTGTTGAAATGATTCCCCATTGACATTCTCCGCATTATCCTGTCCTCTCTTGCATTTGTCTTTCGTGGACAACCAGTCTTCTTGGGGGACGTGAATGAGTTTGTGACATTATAAAGGTGCAACATTCTAGAAATCACAGAATCACAGATTTGAAATGACATAACTTGCTATGGCTGATAGGGTCGTCCCTTTGGCCTTCATCTGGTCAACTTGCTGCCAGAGGGTTTCAGTCACTTTAGAACGGATCAACATCTTACAAATGATTGATCGTCAGATAATGAAGGAAATTATCACCAGCTGCAGATTAACACCAATAACTGGGAGGGATCTGAAAGTGTTCTCTAATTTTGATCAGTGTTCTTTTTCAAATCTCTCATTTAAGTTTCGTATCCTGTGTTTTTTATTTGTATGTAAATCATGACATATGGTTCAAATACTGCTCTTTTACACCTGTTTGAATCATTTCCAAATAGAACCACATAGTGGCCTTGACATTTAGGAAATTAATTGTAGGTTGTTGCCTAATTTTGATCTCCAGTGTTTAAATCTTTTTTTTTTGTCACCTGTCTATATGTCTTCTTTAAGCCAAGCTCTTATCCCATGTTATAAAGGTGTCTACATTACTATGGTGTCAAATGATAACATTAGGTGCTTCTCAGGGGCAGCACGGTGGTGTGGTGGTTAGCACTGTCATCTCACAGCAAAAAGGTCCTGGGTTCGATTCCCGGGGTCGACCTGGGCACCTTTCTGTATGGAGTTTGCATGTTCTCCCTGTGTGCACGTTCTCCTCCGGTTTCCTCCCACAGTATATGAGTGTGAATGGTTGTCTGTCTCTGTGTGTTGGCCCTGCGGTGGATTGGCAACCTGCCCCGGGTGTACCCCCCCCCCCCCCAGTCACTTGGTTCAAGCTTCTCCCTATGACCCTGAAGCAGCAGAAGATGGGTGAGGGAGGTGCTTCTCAGTGTCATGGAAGGATCCTTAATGGCTGCATTTCACATCATCATCATATCTCTCTGAAGGATTGTTCTGATATATAGGATCTTTTGAATTCTACCAAGGACCGGGTCCTTCATTCAGAGAATTTTCAAAGATGCCTGTGTGTATCCTTGGCACCTGCAAACCTATGTGCATGTACAAGGCAGGATCTTTTCATTAGCACACACCTGCTAGACTGTTCCTTTATGTGTTCTCCAAATGTTAGGAAGGACTCTTGCTTAGCCTTTGAAGGACCTGATGGGGAAGGACATGTCCTACCAAGGAAGCACTCTTAACTTTGAGAAGGCACGCAAATATAACAAGTTAAAATAGATAATCAAGGCTTACGTTTGGGCTGAGGTGGTGGAGAGCGGGTGGTGCTGAAAATGTATGGAGGAGAGAGGGGACCCATGCCTGCTGCACTGTGAGCCTGAATGTTGAACTGGTACTCGGTAGCCTCACACAGTCGCTGCACTTTAAATGTATGGCAGGGGCCACTGTAGATGCAAACCAACCTACAACACAGAAGTGCACATATTCTCACCATCCAAATTTGTGCTGGTTTTTTTTTTCATGCAAAGTTTACTATGTGTTTCTGATGATGTTCTTCTGGTTTTAGATATTTTGTGGTTGTTCCTCCTTTTTGCAGGACAACTTGGTCTCACAACATCTAAAACCCTATATGCGTATTTACTGCCGGTGAGGTCACTTCCTGTTCACGAGTTGAAGCGGAAGTGGGCTACGAGCCACTTTCACTTTTCATCCGCTGATGAAATACAGTGCATACTGTTTTATTTCAATTTAAATGTTATTATAATGTTTGAATGAACATTTTTTTAAAATGAAATTTTTTATTCCAGAGTCCCGCGAAAGCAAAAAAATTCTGCGAATCAAAATTTGAAAATCCGCGATTAAGTGAATCTGCGAGAGGTGGATATTGCGGGGTACGACTGTACATCAACACCGATAATGTATTATCGACACAGATATGTTGTCACTTTTCCATCACGGTACACCAAGAATTTTGATGTTACAACTAAGTAAGTTTGTCCATATTTATTTACCTGATCAAATTCTCGTCATCCATTTCTGTAATTTCTAAACGTTTCTCAATTCTCTCTCTCTGGGGGATTCAAGTATCTTTATTTGACTATCTAGCACTGCACACTACAATGCTAGTAAAATTTTAGCAGATTTAATATTTTTATTGTTGTTATATCCACAAGGCTTGAGACTTCTGTACAAAGATTTCACCATCGGGTTGGTGGATCGGTGAAACGGATGAATTAATATCCTGATATTTTAAAATTAGGTATACCGTGAACATTTTGGATAACTATAGCCACTGGCTACATAGGGATCTGTTTTTAAGGCTCTGGTTTACTGATCTGAAGGTCAGGGGTTCAAGCCCCAGTACTGTAGGGCCTCAGTGCAAGGCCCTTAACCCTTTCTGTTCCGGGGTGCTGTATTGTGGCTGACCATGTGCTCAGATCCCATCCTAAGAAGCTGGGAAAGAATTTCACTGTACCATAAGGTAAACATGATAAATAAAGGCTTCTTCTTGTCTTCTGTCAGCGATTTCACATACATTCTACTCAACTTAGAGCCATTACCTGTCACTGGGGGCTTGCATGTGCAAACAGTAGTGTGTGCCAAGACCATTCTGAAGCCTGTCTCCCCATTTCAGTTTCAGACTCTGAGGTCCAGCCACCACACACTCCAGCACTGGGGGTTCAGGAGGCAAAGGTCGTGTCCTGAGCTTTAGCACTGAGCTAAAGGGACCGGCTCCCACGCTATTCATTGCTTGCACTCGTATCCTGGAACACCGCCAAATAATATGGGATTTATCACTGAAAATATTAGCATCAGGTACATAATCAGTATGATTGCACTTTCATATATGTTATACCTGTACATAGTGTCCGAATGAAGATTTTCCAGTATGTGGTGGTTAGTCCTCCCTATAGACAGAAGGTGCTCTTCTCCAAAGTCTATGTTGTATCCAGAAATATCTGCTCCATGACAGTTAGGTTCTGTCCACTTTAGAGCCAGACTGGTAGCGGTACTGCGAGCTGTATCAGCACCCACAGAGTCTGTCCCCACTTCCTCCACATTCTCCACAACTGCTGGGACTGAGGCTGGGGTCTTTACTGTGGCTACATCACTGAAGACGCCTGCTCCAACAGCATTGACTGCCTGTGAGTTTGATAAGAAAAACATCTTGTAAATATTAATAATCTAAGAAATGTATATGGATAGAGTCAATCAAACACAGCATTTACTCAATTTGAATCAAATCCTGAACAATTTTATTTAGGCAAAGAACACACTGGTGTGCACCAAAACAACTGGTCCAAGGCTGTTTGAGCCAGGTCGTCTTGGTGTGCCTCAAAGTGAACTGTGAAATGGTTTTGACAGCAGTGAGAAAGCTATTCAAATGTGAATTGACCAACTGAAAGAAGTGAACCAAAAACTCTGCAGATTTTTGGTCGCAGGCAGCACTTTTCAGTAGATATCGAAATTTTTCTGGACATATTTTTCCAAGCTATGAGGCACAAACTAAATGTACACACTTCAACATGAAAAATATCTGGATAAAAGCTGTACTACTGTGTTCGTCTCACATCTCTACATGTCACTACACACTGATGCCATAATTCAATTTGGATTAAAAAAAAAAGGGAATAGATAACCACTGCTGAAGTGTATATACAGTTTAGGCGTGTGTGTGTGTGTGTGTGTGTGTATGTGTATATATATATATATATATACTCAGCAAAAAAAGAAACGCCCCTTTTTCAGGACTGTGTATTTCAACAATAATGTTG
>JAQLOM010000002.1:9009014-9024365 GCA_030068315.1 Chrysichthys thysi
GGGGGTCGTCTCACAAACTGTCTGTGGCCTTTAGACCCAATAAGAACAATCTTGCTCTCATCTGTCCATAGAATATTGCACCACGTCTCTTTAGGCCGGTCAATGTGTTCTTTGGCAAACTGTAACCTTTTCAACAGATCTTTTTTTCAGCAGTGGTACTTTACAAGGGTTTCTTGCATACATGGGCGTCTTCTGATTGTTGAAGTACTCCCAGGTAAATGAAGCTATTCTGTGAGCAGATCATTGGATGCTTCTTTGCCATTCTTGTTATTCTGTGATCTATGCGGCTGGTAGTACTCTTTTTTCTACCAAGTGTTTTGGGTTTTCTTTGCCATTTTAAAGCACGAGCATTTCAGCATTTTAGCTGAGCAGCCAATTATTTTCTGCACTTCTTTGTACGTTTTCCCCTCTCCAATCAACTGTTTGATCAAAGCTCTTTCTCCTTCAGTGCAATGTCTGGAACGGCCCATTTTACTCACCGAGCACGGGCTAAAACCAGCAGGTACAACATCTGCTGCCTTCCTTCCTTAAATAAGGGCCATAATTGACACCCATTTCTTCACAGATTGAATGACCTCCCTATTTGAACTCCACACTGCTATTCATTTGAACACACCCCTTTCATTAAACGAGTCAGTTACCCCCAATCAGCAGCATGCATGTCATGTCTGTTAAATCTGTTGGTTGGCCATTACTCTGCTACACCTAGTCATGAATTTATCATGTTGTATCATCATTTCTGCCAAAATCAGTACTTAAACACATTAGTGATGTTAGTGTGTGCTATTATTTTGCACACAACCTGTACATTTAATATATCATCTAAGGCGCTTTTGACCATTGTTAATCGGTTAATATGTTTCAGGTGTAGAGGCAACAATTTTCTTATTTTAATATACAGTGGAATTGTCCTGCATATCATTAACATAATGTGGCTTGCTGTTCCTGTACTTAGCCTTAGAAACTGGTATCAATATTGCATTTGGATTGCTAAAAGGTTTCTGAAACTGGTAGGCAAGCAAAGCAGAAGCAAAAGACTGTGCCAGAAAAGTGGTTATTATCACGGTTTAACAGCATACACTCCGTACTTGTAACAGCACAAAAAGTTTCCCAAAAGCTAAAAAAAAAGAAAAAGGAATTGTAATGTAGCCGTTTTTATAGCCTAATACAAAAATAACCAGCTGTTATCTTCATGTGAAACTGTGCCTTAAAGATCTAGCCAAAGAGAGGCTGCGGTTGCAGGGCCTTGCTCTGGGGGGCCTCTTCTGCAGTGCTGGGATTTCACATTATCTCAGTTCAGTGCACTATTTAGTGCATCCATTTATGTCGTCAGATTTAACAAACATAGTTTTAGTTTTATATAAAACAACAAAACACAAAACTTAATTGCTCAGGAGGTTTTTTTTTTTGCTTTTGTTAAGCATTTTGGTACTCTATAAACACATTTAGTACCCTCAACAATTTATGGTTAACTAGGGAATATCGTGTCTTACAAAAATAAAATTCCATGCTAGTTGCTAGGTGACTATCAGCAGAGCTTCATCTTTACCATTCTTGGCTCGTGAGAACATGAGAAGCCATGATACAAAAAAAAAAAAAAAAAGTCTAAAAAAAATGTTGGCAGTTTTTTGAGACATGTTCTTCAGTTACTAAAGGTTTGCTTTAAAATCAAGTGACGTGTCAAACAGGCCAATGAATATAAGAATACAATCATAAATATAGCTTGGTTAATGGTTATTTGTGATTTTCACCATTAACAAAGTAAAATAAACAAATAAAAATCACAGACTCCACTTTGAAAACCATGGATTTATGCGTTGAAAAAAACCCGAATGGAATTATATATTTTAGGGGGTTCTTCCATTCGAAATTCATTACTGGTTTTCTCAGCCATGTGTGGGTCACACAAAATACAAAAGCGCTTTTTGCCAAAGCTAGGATTTGACTGGAGGGACAGATTGGAGTTTCTCCTACTCCAACTGTCAGAGTTCATTCCTGCAGCTCATTTAAGCTGTCCTGCACTCATTTGGCTGTTGATGTCAATGGTCCAACAAAGGTGGCGCAAGATCAGAGAAGCCTGTTGACCACAAAGAGCTGGCCAGTCTTCACACAAGAGCCGTGTCAAGACCCGTTAGCGGCTGACTGCACTTCCATGAATCGTTTTATTTGGGTTTTTTTTTTATTAAAAAAAAAAAACAACCTTAGGTTATTTTCAAAAATGTAGTTCTGCTTTGCAATGACAAACAACTTAAATGACAGCTGAACTTCTGAAAGATTTCAGGACTGTTTACAAAACACCTAGAGAAATTACAAATTATAATCAGAAATCCTAAAAATTTGTTGATGAAATACGTTCATGTGCAGATGACAGTCTAAACTCCATCCAACGAACACAATTTTTTAAAGTAAAGAAATGCAATTTTATTTTCAAACAAACAAACTTCAGTCAGTTTAACATTTCAGCAGTACATTTCTCTGATTCCAGTCCAGCATCTTTCAGGTCTGTTTTTCTGAATCGGGACAAACAGAAAGACAGCAACAGAGACTCCAGTCTTGATTGTCATTTTCGGACTAGCAGTTAAACTACTGATCGTTCCAAAATATACATGTAACTTTTTACAATGCAGGGAATTTCAAAACAATTGAACAACCATGGTGCCATGCAGGGTTACGCCAGAGCTGACAGGATATTGCAATGGAAAGCCATTGCGAAAAGTGACAGGTGTGGTGGTTTCGGGTACATTTACACCAGTACTGACTGAACACATGTTAACAGTGAACTACAGCGAACGTTCAGCATGACCTCCCAGTACACAAGCCATCACCCTGGTTTTGCTCACAAAGACACCTTCTTTTTAACTAAACAGCACTCATAGCTTTTGAGGGAAGGGGGGAAGGGGCAAAAAAAACAAAAAAACAAAAAAACCAAACAAAACACCACCCTGCTGATCTTTAACATTATCTCAATGCTACATCCTTTTGCTGAAGGATTAACATCAAGTCCTCCAAAAAAAGATTTAAAAGGCCTGAGCCGAGTGATCGAGTAGCTGATCAGTTGTGTGATTGTTAACACACCACCATGTCTCAGCAGTGAAACTCTGCAACGTGACCTGCAACAAATGTTCAGGGAAGAGCTCATGAGAAAACAATGTGAGATGACAGAGAGCCAAACAACTCTGATCGTGAAATCTTCATAGGAAGCTGCTTACAGTCCTAAATATTCTAAATATCGCTAAACATTCTAAAATCTTAGCATCACTGTGCGTTCATACGGACAGTCCTTCATTATAATACAAATCGAGCCATGTCCAACAGGCACCTTAAGTTGTATACACGTACATTAGCAGGGACACACTGGCAGAAGCAATGCTACACAGTCTGCTAGATCTGCATACATGTGGAAATTAGGGCACACGTGATTCAGGGATCATTACTCAAATACATGAAACGAAACAGGTTGAACTTTTGGGATTTTAAAAATGATCAGACCTCTAGAGGCCATGTGGGTCTTTCCACACTGACAAGTCATTAGCTGGAGGGAAGAATATTGGGAAATATACAGGCTAGACTAAAGGCGCATCAGCATGTGCTTCGATAGTAATGTGTCTGGTGGGGAAAAAACAAAAAAAAAAGACAACAAAAACCCACACAAAAACAAAGAAATGTTAACTTAGGTTCACCAAGGTTAACATGTTGCACAAGTCACAGATCATTATTCATAAAAGAGACAGAGAACAGAAGGCACACACTAAAACAAGGGTTGAGCTGTGGTCATGCTGTAGAGGAAATCATGGTGTGCATGACACGAGGGTGTAACAAATTACAAACTGCTTTAGGAGAGCTACATCACTACACCTTAACTGGGAGAAGAGAAAAGTCTACTGCCTCTAAATTAATACAAAACACCCTACGCTAAACACTCCAGGTGGAATTGAAAGACACACCCCTTCCTCTCAGCCCACCTTTGCCCTCTCTTTTAGCCCACTTCACCTCTCTCTTCCCTTCAACTAAAAGGGTCTGACCCCTCCTGACTTTCTGCTTGCTCAGGCTCTGCAGATCTTTGTTTCTGTAACAAACTTATTCTCGAAGTGGCGGATTATGCTGCAGTCCTCCACCGAGCGCTTCTGAAGGCCTGCAACAAACACAACATTAAAAATTAATTAGACACGCAAGAGGACGTGGCTTATACATGCCAAATTAAATGCTTAGAATCATTAAACGCACCATTAAATCTTTAATCTTACACTTCTGGGAGGGTTTTCTACCTGATTTTGGAAGTGGCTGTGGGAATTTACGCTACGAGAGGAGGATGTTGATGTCAAGTGAGAAAGAGCCTGCCATGTAGTTATAGTTCCAGTTCATCCTAAAGGTGTTTAATGGGGTTGAGGTCAGAGCTCTGTGCAGACCACTCAAGTTCTTCCACTCCAAACTTGGTAAACCTTTTGTGCACAGTGTTTGTCATGTTTGGGCACCTTCCATTCCACTGAAGGGAAATTTTAATGCTACAGCATTCAAAGACATTCAAGAAAACTATGCAATTTTAACTTCATGGTAACGGTTTAGGGAAGGCTCACATATGGGTGTGATGGTCAAGTGTCCACAAACCTTTGGCCATACAATATATTAATGTGTAAATTTATTGGTTAAGGGCTTCCTTTAAGAGTTTTTCAATCTCATTGGAAGAAACCAACAAAGGTTAGCCATAAGTAGGTACATACATTCTGGGAGGGAAAAAAAATAAAAAAAAATCTTCCTAATAACAAAAACAATCACAAGGAGTGATGCCATACATCAAATTGGCTATACTAGATATTCTTACTTTAAAGCCCATTGTATTTCAGCTGAAAGGATGCTTACTGGTGCAACACCAGTACATTTATTTAATGATAAGTAATCTAATAATAATAATAATAAGTTATTGGGCAATTTATTTTATAAACATTTTTTTTTATAAATTTCATAGTCACAGCCAGTTTGCCATTTTCCTTTTAAATAAATTACGTATTAATTTATCATAAAAATTATTTTTGATCTAATAACTCCCAATATAGCCAGAATGAAATCCCTCAAGGAATGATTAATGCTTACATTAGATTGCGGTAGGTATACAATTTTTTTTAAATATTTTATTATTGAAGGATTAATAATTAAGGACATATTGCAGGACATATGAATGAATGTATTGACGGTTTTATTTAGATGCTCCATCTTACCACATCATACATGCCTAAAAATATCAGGGGGAAATCAACTGTGATGATCTAAAATAATCAGCTGACATCATTTACCCATTATCTCACTGCGGCGCTGCATCTTGTATGTTGGCCTGTCCTCGCATAGGCTGTAAATATAGTAGCCCAAGGGGACGAGGTCATCGATACGCTCAGTAACCACCAGATCCTCACGCACCAAATGAGTCTTGTACGAGCCAGACTGAGAACAAATATGGAGAACGACAATCCATTAACATCACATGATTAGGTCACATTTATAATGGCTTTAAAAGTAAATCTACAGCTCTCTTCAAGCAATTGAGCAATTGTAGAAAATGAAAAACAGCACCATTTGTTGAAGGATTTGGTACTAGTTTCCCTTCCAGGATAGACCTGTTTTATTTATATATATATATTAATATATATACATATATATACACACATACATACATATATACACACACACACACACACGTTGCGAGGCCTAAAGTCAACCAGTTTACATACAGTTATGACGTTAAACCGCCAATATACATAAAGGCCTCAAGTTCAAAGAGTGGTAAAATACTAATCTGCATTGTACGGTTTCTCAGTAATGATAGTCACATCCTGTAGACCGCAGAAATGACCAGCTTCAGTGGTTCATAAAAACAGCACTATGAGTCACACAAAAACACTGTTACGGTGAGAAACTTCCTAGTTCTTTCTAAAAACAAAACTGGATAAATCCTACAGACATTCCAGTTTCCAGAACCACTTGACTGTCCATTTTATGTGTTACTTTAAAGCTTTCACACAAACTTCTACACATCAACAGAACAGCTACTGAGCTACAGAGCTACTCTGTGAGCTACTCGCACAGCGCGAGATCCATCATGCACTTTCTGTTGCATTTAGAGACAGAGATGTGCTGTGCGAGAGGCAGTAAGGCCACTTGTCCTACAGTGTAAGCCTTTAACTGTTATGAGAAGCGTCCACACAAATTTTCGGAGACCATAAACGTCACTTGCAGAATTTCATAAAACGGTTCTGTTTCCATGCATTAAAGACTAAGAATTATAAAGACAGGCAATGGAAATAACAAAAAGCTATGCCATCAGGTGAGACAATTCTCCATACTGGATATTTATAAGAAGAGACATTATTGCGGTTCATTTTTTAAATTCTGTTTTACAATATACTAGATATCAAGAAAACACGGTAGTCCCCAAGCTCTCTTCAGGTCAAATTAGCATTCATACCTACACCCAACCCTAAACTTTGTGCTAAAAAGAACATCTTGTTCACCAACCCACACACACACACGCAAGCTCGCTCACTCTCACACTCACTCACCATGAGCTGCAAGAACAAATCCAAGAGGTCCTGGGGCAGCATCACGACAGAGGTGTTGAGAGGGATCACAAAGCATGTCCTCAGTGTTAGGTCCAAATAAGCAGTCAGCTTCTGTTGACATATCATAAGGAACTGATTACAAGGGAAAAAAAAGGCCAATTTTACATATGCAGGCCTAACGCGTCTCGCATTCAACTGTATGAATGAAAAGTCTAATTGAAATATACTAAATGGGTCAGGTCACCTCACCATACAACCACAGCTTTAGCATGGCAGCCTCCCTTATACAAATCATTACTCTTGCATCACACGGCCTGATAAATGCTTTAGAACATCAGCTGCCTCATTCACTTGAGTGCTAGCAGGCCAGTTAGATATATTACCCTCTTAAAATCATGCAGGATGTAAGCTGGGTCTCCTGCCCCAAAGCGAGGAGCGGGGACATTAATGATTGCTACGTTGTCACGGATCTCCACATCCTCTTCAACACGGGGCAAGTAGTATGGTGCACGGGCCTCCATGTCCATGGGCATGTCAGCACTATCCATATCAGTGAACTGCATGGATCCATGGTAGAGCTTCTACAAAGCAAATAATGCAAGATATGTCAAAAGCATGGCACAAGGTTAAAAGTGAAAAAAGGAAGTGTAAGTTCTACAGGATACATTATAGGGGTTTTGCTTTTACATATGACAGCAAAAGATGAAAATACTGTTGTTTTTTTCCAAGTCCCACTCACCACACCACAAATCAGTACAGCTGAACACCCATAGTCCCATAAACATGCAAATGAGACTAAATAAGCTGCAAGGAAGCTTCACTTAAACATTCCTCCTAAGTGCATAGATTTCAAAAGTAAAACCTAGATTCAGATCTTTTTTTTTTTTAATAGCTCATACATTAAATCTACTTATCTCCAAAAAAAAAAAAAAAAACCCAAAAAACATTTATTCCAAGTCAGCTCCCTCAACTCTTCACCTTCATTTTTATATGCAGAAGGGGGCGCTAACAGCACAATATGCTAAAACTGACTACCTGATTTCACTTCCTGCCCAAACATTTTCTATGATTACAATAAGCTAAAATGTGAACTCAATTATTATAACTGAGATCCACGTGCATCAGACAAAGGAAAACACAAGTAACTTATTCTGTCCCTGTCCACTACTACTACTCGCAGTAGTAGTAGTAGTAATAATAATAATAATAATAATACATTACACAGTGCTGACCCTAATGCAGCATAGCCACTGGTACAGAACGCTCTTCTGCAAGTAGCTTGAAAGGGCAGCGCTCTAGCCAAGGACACAAAACTCAAAACACAGGCCTAAATCTGGAAGCTTTCATATTTCCATTTAGAGCCAGGGTTAAGATTCACCCAAGAATGGATCATTTTTATTGAATTTATACCAGAATGCAACCAGGAAAATTAACCCCCATTGTTTAATAATTGGACTTTGAGATCCTCTTGCAAATGTGCAATTCATGTAACAAGGGCATCAGACACATTTGCATCTCAAACACCATGCGGTAAACATTCCACAAAATTGACATAATATTCACAGAAGAGTAAGTAACCAAGCAGCCTCAAAAAGTTGACATACCTTGGGTGTAAAATACCTGTACACACAGGCTCCGCCAACAATGAGGCCTGAAATGATGAAGGCCAGGCCGAGCAGTGTGAGCAGACAGCGGCCGGTGGAGCTCTCGCTGCTGTACACGGAGCCGGTCTCAGGGTCCTCACCATTAAACGGCACAAAACAGACAGAGACAGCAAATAAACTTAGTGCAGCCCGGCCCTATATTCTCTGTTGTAGGCTACATCTAGGTGTGAGGATAATCATAAGATGAAGTCCTTGCTGACAACGCTGTACCTTTCCTTCTGGGCATTTGCTATTCAAAGAAAGACATTTAGTTGGGAATGAATGAATAAATAAATATCAAGCATTACAGGAGACAAACCCTGGGTCTGTGTTTAGGGCACTTGGGAGGGAAGGTTAAAAAGCTCTCTATATCTGACAGAGCCAGCTTCAGCACTCTCATTAAAACAAACAAACAAACAAACAAACAAAAACACTACTCTGGACTCAAGGCTACACTTTTGTGTTTTTCATAGTCTATTATATTTTACAGTACATTGTTATTTTACCTAGAATACTACATGTGGTCTACTTTTAAACCTTAACCCAGATAACTACAGTCCATCTCTGTAAGTATTTAATTAAGCACTCTCTATCCACGTTTCCTGGAGAAAGATACATAACGGTACAAAGCATGAATTTATGAGCTATAACGTAAAATTATCCAACCAAGCGTCGTTCAACAGCTCAGTGTTTGTTTGCTGAACATAAGGCTCCATATGAAGCTGTACTACAGTCCAGGGATTAGATTAATCCTGAGTTAGCAGTGAATCATCCAAGCTTTACGTTAAATGTCCATCATCATGTCGTAGTATCTGACAACCTTATTATTAGCCTATCTGATTTTTACAGCTTGTTCAATCCCAGTTACAAGCACAGATTACCTGACCTGAATGAGGATCTGACTGAATATTCAAGAATGTAAAATCAATATTTTAAAAATATCATTAGGTCACAAACGCCAAATTTTGCGACAGTTCAGGCAGTTGTACGGCACACCCCTCCTCCTCAATACCGGCAGCAGTTTAAAATGGCGGCCCCAGAGTCCCCGTAATCGCTCAGGCTGTAATCCGAATGACCCGCAAATGGGTATTTACGGCACTACGGAGGGTGCAAATTCTATTATTTTGCAGCCTATGAAGTGTCCCTAAATGGTGAATAATACGTCATTTGGAATTCAGCCAGGGCTTCTGCGTTTTTGGCCGCAAGGATTCTGCAATAACGCCATTTAAATGCGTCCATTTAACTTGCTCTAGCATAAATTAATACCGATATAGATATCCTTATTTTTTTTTCAAAATGCACACGCGTACAAAGATATCTATATCGGTATTAGTAGTAGGCCAGTGCAAGCATCTGCAGCAAAAGTTAAATCTCACCTTTTCTGAGACCGGCACCTCTTTTACAAGCGCTTTCTGCGCCAAAGCGGAATTAAACGCTATCTTCACCATATTATTAAACCAATGCAACAAAAGCCAGGTACAGTTCTATACACGATTCGGTTTCACCAAAACCAAAACACGACCCTGCGTACAGACAATACCGCAGTGCTGTAATGACGCACTTTTGTTTGCAATCCTACATGTCGGATTTCCGGTTCCTGTTTCCTTATAAGGAAAAACCCTCCCTTAACCTTTCCCTGTGCTCTAATATAAGGATTAGGATGTTATCAATTGAATAATGCGTTTGTCAGCTTGCTTTTGCTCAGTAAAATCAGGGTGATTGCATAAATTAAGGTGAACTCAGACAGGCCTATGTTAAAAAAAAATACGTTTTTAAATTTCGAAATTGTCTAAGCGTTCATTAGGGAATCAAATTACAAAATAAGAACTTCAGAAACTCAATAAGGAAATAATTTGTGCAGCTGTCATCAGTGTGAAGAAAAATGAATTAAAAAAATCAAAATGAATTTAAAAATAGGAAAAATTGCAACATTGATCGTCCAGATAGAATTTTAGATAGGCAGATTTAGTAATGCTGACTACGCTGTCAAAAGTCCAAGACAGTTCGGGGGGTCAGTGCATGGGGCTAAAAATGTCCAGACAATATAGGGGGGGGGGGGGGGCTAAAATGCCCAGTCATTAAGTGGGG
The DNA here is from genome assembly GCA_030068315.1 of Chrysichthys thysi. Classification (NCBI taxonomy): domain Eukaryota; kingdom Metazoa; phylum Chordata; class Actinopteri; order Siluriformes; family Claroteidae; genus Chrysichthys; species Chrysichthys thysi. The sequence continues at coordinate 9,019,294 of JAQLOM010000002.1, forward strand.
CAGTAGGAGCAGACATGTTGTGAAACCTGCCCACTCAGGCACACAAGTCCAACTCACACCTCGCCTTCTGTGTGGCATTGTAGAGAGATAGCCCACGGGACAAAGGCCTTTCGCGGTCTGTCTGTTGAGCATGACAAAGATAGCAGCCTACTACTGAACATGCTTCTCTGTTAGGAGAATGTGCTGTGGAGGGGGTGTTGGTCATTGTCCATTATTGACAAGAGCCTGTTCAGGGTCCACTTTCCAGCTACTGATGTCAATGACTCCAACTCAGTGCCAACCACAGAGCCAGCCTTTCTCACCAGCCTATCAAGTCGACCAGCATCCTTCTTCCTAGTGTTGCCACCTCAGCACACTATTGCAAAGAACAGGACACTGGCCATGACAGACTGGTAAAACATCAGTAGAAGTTTACTGCAGATGTTAAAGGACCTCAGTGTCCTTAGGAAATAGAGCCTTCCATGCCCCTTCTTGTAAAGTGCATCAGTATTAGCAGACCAGTCCAATTTATTGTCAAGATGCAAGCCCAGGTATTTGTATGTACTGACAATCTCCACGTTCACCCCCTCAATGGAGACAGGTAGCACCGGGGTCAGGGTGGGGATGGGGTGGGGTGGGTGGGGGTGTTGGGGTTAGTTAGTCCTCCTGAAGTTCACCACCATTTCTTTCATTTTGGTGGTGTTCAACTGCAGATGGTTCGCCTGCACCATCCCACAAAGTCCTCCACCAGGCTCCTGTACTCCTCCACCTGTCCATCCTTAATACACCCCACGATGGCAGTGTCAGCAGAGAACTTCTGCATGTGGCATGATGCAGAGTTGTATCTGAAGTCAGCAGTGTATAGCGTGAACAGCACAGGTGAGAGAACAGTCCCCTGTGGTGCACCAGTGCTGCTGACCACAGTCTCAGAAGTGAGGTCTGCCAGTCTAACAAACTGTGGTCTATTCATTAGGTAATCTGTAATCTAGGTCACCACGTGTGAATCAACACTCATATGCAATAGTTTGGCCCTCAGCAGGAGGGGCTGGGTGGTATTGAAAGTGCTGGAAAAAAAAAAAAAAAACATAATTTTCACAGCACTGCCTCCTTTGTCCAAGTGATAGTGCGCCCTGTGTAGCATGTAGAGAGTGGCGTCCTCCACACCCACTTTCTACTGATAAGCAAACTGCAGTGGGTCTTGTGCATGGCGGACCTGAGGCCTTTGAAGAAGGAGCAGCAGCCGTTCAAGGATCTTCATTTGGTGTGAAGTGAGGGCCACAGGTCGAAAGACATTTAATTCCTTAAGGAGTAGCTTCTTAGGAACTGGAATTAGATATGATGTTTTCCACAATGTCAGCACCCTGCCCAATCTCAGATGAATAATCAGACTAATAATCAACCCAATAATCAGAGTAGGAAAATCACCACTAAAAGCAAGTAACATTTTTCAAAGTGTTTGTTGCAATAGCCACATGACACAAGATTTAGAAGTGGTTGCACTGTCGCCTCACAGCGAGAAGATCCTGGGTTCGAGCCCCAGGTTCGGCAAGGGTGCCTCTCTGTGTGGAGTTTACATGTTCTCCCCGTCGGTTTCCTCCCACAGTCCAATGACATGCACAGAGGGGATTAGGCTAATTGGCTGCTCTAAATTGGCCATAGGTGTGAATGTGAGTGTGAACGGTTGTCTGTCTCTGTGTGTTGCCCTGCGTTGGATTGGTGACCTGCCCATGGTGTATTCTGCCTCTCACCCCGATGTCAGCTGGGATTGGCGCCAGCTTCCCCCCCTCGACCATGAACAGGATAAAGCCGCAGAAGATAAATTTATCTAAAGTTACATGAATAAAGTAAAAGATTCTGCATACTCAGTAAGTATCTTTGTATATTTTTCTGCCTTATTTCCATTCTTATTAAGATGGGTCACAACAACACAATTTAATGCATACAAAATCCATCCAATCCAATCCAATTTCACCGTTGTTGTGGAGTGTTTCAGGCATTCCTATGTCCCCAGTTATCCTGAACTAGCCTGTCCCAAATTACAAAACCATGTTTGTTGATTATGTTTGCTAATAACATGTTTAAAAGATTGACCAGGACTTCTCCCACACACATGGTGGACTTTACTGATTGACCCATTATAAATAAACTCATGCACCCTTCGTAAGTAGAAAATATTGTATGTCGAACCACTGTGTTGAACCACTTAGCCTTAGCTTAGGTATCTCAGCCTAGCTTAGCCCAGCTTAGCCTATCTTAGCTTAGCCTACCCTCTTTTCCTGTAGAAGACATGCATTTGAATTAAATTTAGCTCTTGAAGCACACAAAAAACCCACGGTAATGCACTGTACAGTACACCGATACACACATTAACTCTGTGATTTGCTGGAGAGAGTGAGGCATCTCGTGAAGTGAGTGATCATTGTGAGCATTGTCCGCTTACTTCTGGGTGTCGTCCGCATACTTCCGACCATTGTTCATGTACGTCATATGCTGTTATGCTGGCCTGACAGAGTTGCCTGCCTGTGAATTTTAAATATTTTCTAAATATTTGAATACATTTTTCTACATTTTTAGTGCATCACAATCATCATCGTCTACTATTACTACTTCTCCTTTTGGCTGTTCACTTCAGGGGTTGCCGCAGTGAATCATCTGTTTTCAGCTGCTCAACAGTTTGGGGTCACCTTTATCATGTTTTTCAATTTCATGATGCACCATCTGTATATTAATTATGTAATTAGTGTGCTGCTTTATTTATGTAAATAACTCCTGGACTCTTCTACTATGGAGCCATGCTGTTGTAATATGTGCACAATGCAGTTTGGCATTGTCTTGCTGAAATATGCAAGGCCTTCCTTGAAAAATATGCTGTCTGGATGGCAGCATATATTCATTCAGCATTAATGGGGCATTCCTAGATGTGAAAGTTACCCATGCCATGTGCACTAATGCACCCCCATACCATCACTGATGCTGGCCGCCTTTGAACTTTGCACTGATAGTAAGCTGGATGGTCCGTCTCATTTTTAGCCTAGAGGACAGAGTATCCAGGATTTGCAAAAAGAATTTAAAACTTTGAATGAGGTCATAAGGCCTCATTGGATGAACTTATCGCCAATGATTCTAATGTCCCACCAGGTGTTATTTTTAGCATTACACAAATTTTCCAATCTTTTTTTAAATTTTTTATTTTTTTTAAAAACAAAAACTTTTTAAAAATCTGTTGCTGGTACCAAATTTAAAATAATTTTTTATTTTCATAAAACAATAAAAATTCCCAGTTTCAACATTTCATATGTTGTGTTTGTTCTATGTTCAATTAAATAAGGATCTGCATGATTTGCAAAGCATCACATTCTGTTTTTATTCATATTTCCTTCACATTTTACACAGCATCCCAAATGTTCAATAATTACATGTACAATTAAACATCCCATAATGTTTTTTATTCCTTTTATAATTCAGTGATTTAAAAAAAAAAAAAAAAAAAAAAAAAAAATATATATATATATATATATATATATATAATTCCAGAAAAGTTTGGATGTTCTTTAAATTTGAATAAAATGAAAACTAAAAGACTTTCACATGAGCCAATATAACACATTAAACATAACACATGTTTAAAGTGAGAAATTTTACAATTTTATACACAATTGAGCTCATTTTAAAGTTGATGCTTAATACAGATCTCAAAATACTTGGCACGAGGGCAACAAATGGCTCAAAAAGTAAGAAAGTTTCAAAAGATTTAGCTGGGAGAACATTTAGCGACTAATTAAGTTAATTTATATCAGTTCTGTAATATATGATTAGCTATAAAAAGGATGTCTTAGAGAGGCAGAGTCTCTAAAAAAAGTAGTAAGTAGTAAGTAAAAAAGTAGTCCATTAGTTTTCATTTTACTCAGCTTTAAAGAACAGCCCAACTTTTCTGGAATTCAGGTTGAATATATATATATATATATATATATACACTCCTGGATACCTTATAGTGGTAAAATACTCTATTCCATCTCTTAGAAGCCCTTTGTCATTTGTCTCTTAGGAGCCCTTTTTTATGGTATATAAGCAGTGCATTTTAATAAGTCTGTAGAAGTAAGCTGAAGAAATAGCACAGCAGGACATCTGGCTATAGCCACGTTACCTAGTAGCAAAATTACGATCTGAGAATGTGCCTTGTTGTTTGCAGAAAAATGTAAATGATCTGTTGGCCTACTCATGTGCTACTTCCTGTGGAGGATGAATTGGGAACTCTGGATCTATAAAAAAAATTCTTAAACCTTTAAACATCAATATAAAATTACTCCTGGAGTTCAAGGTGGTCTTCTGGTTTTACTTTCCTGATTCCAGAAGGTAAATAAACACGTCAAGAACACTTGCTGCAATTCCCAGACCTGGCTATTCAACCTTTCTACTGTACATCTGACATTGTATCTTTTTATACACACACACTGGACTTTGACGTTTCCATGTTTAACAGGAGAACTGTGACCGGTAATTACAACTGGCTTGCAAATAAACAAAGGAGTTGGTTTTTGCTGCCTTACATACATTCTCATGGGCTCCAGTGCACACAAGTTAAAGTGGTCCTGAAGGGCTGTGTATAGGCTCAACTTACAATTAGCTTGAACTTGTTAATCCTGCTTGCAAAACACCAAAAAGGAAAGATTAACAGGCATTTAGGAAAAGAAAACAAAAATCAGGTATGTGTTGTGTATCTCTCAGAACACCTTAATGCATTTTAAAAGAGGATGGGTGTAAAAATGCTCTGAAGTTGTCAGTGTAAATAATGCAAGGTGCATTCAGAGGTCGTGTGTTTACACTCAGAGGCAAATGCAATAATATTATGTTTTCTGAGGCTTTTTTTGTTTACTATGGAGCTAATTAACAACAGATTAACTATGCCAGTTTATCCAAAAAGGAACAAGGTTCACATTGCCATCCACCATCTTTCCCGAGAAGAGATGGCTGTATGTCACAGGTTTTAAATCTGAAAAGTTCTGAGCTCAGGAAGGAAATAATAATAATAATAATAATAATAATAATAATAATAATAATAAGAAGAAGAAGAAGAAGAAGAAGAAGAAGAAGAA
>JAQLOM010000002.1:9031255-9046213 GCA_030068315.1 Chrysichthys thysi
GGAAACCCACGCGAACACGGGGAGAACATGCAAACTCCACACAGAAAGGCACCCGTGTCGAACCCGGGGCTCGAACCCAGGACCTTCTCGTTGTGAGGCGACAGTGCTAACCACTCAGCCACCGTGCCACCCCCCAAAATGCACTAAATAGTATAAAATAAAACTTACAAGCGTGGGGCGCCAATTTGCCTAATCTTGCATTCTTTTCCTTGCTTTCCTCAAAAAGCTCTCTGATATGCATGCCGTTTGTGCTTACTTATGCCTAAACGTAAAATCGTGGCCCGCTTACCCTAACTTGCATACACTTCTATACAGAGATGTATTGTACTGTATTGCATTGAAAACATACTTTTTTGATGCAATGTGTATATAGAGACATAGGTACAGAAAGAACTTTATGGATGCAAAATTGTCAAGCAATTTCTAACTCTGACGTGTATAGCCTACTCTTAGTGCTTCTTGAGGAAGCTTACCAGGAATGGAACCAAAGTACACTCAAGTCTTTGATAACAATCACTTTACCGCCTTCATTGCTTTCACAGACCTCTTCAGGTCTTAACTAACTTACATCATCACTACGTACACAGGGAAATTCAGTCCCACATATACGTGCTGTGAAATATTGCTTTCGAAATCTTCTCAATTTAAGTATGTCTGTTTAGAATTGTATGGAAGTTAGGTGAGTACACGCCCCATGCTTTTATGTTTAGGTGGAAGTAAACGTTAATATTGTGGATCACAGAAAGTTTTATTTTATACTTTTTAGTGCATTTTGAAATAAAAGCGTAGTTTGAAAAAAAAAATCGTTTTTGCTTTTCTGCTCACCTTACCCAGCAGAGTTAACCAATCACATTCAAACTCACGTTCAAAAGTACTTTTTATACCCCTGACATAAAAGACACGACTCTGATTAACCCAAATAAAGATCAATTGTTTCTGTAGGATTTTGTTGAGATGTTCTTGGTTTGTTTGACCCTGGCACCGGAGTGATATTACCAAGAACAGGATGTCCCTCTAAAAATTGATCAAAGAAAACTTATGGATGTCTATGCCAACAGATATAAGAATATCCCACAAGTACTGGTCACTTTCTGCATGTGACAACAATCTCTCATATTCTTCCCATCCATGCTATAGGGGAAAGTGACTAGCTGAGACCCTTTATCTCGAAGGAAAAAAACCCCAAATCATTCAAGGCCAAGTAAATCAACCCAAACCATGTGGCAACCATGTTCTGATGAGTCAAGGTAGAAAATCTTGGGCAGAACCCTGTAAGATAGGTTTAGCACAAAAACAAGTGCACTATATGCAGTGAAGCATGGTGATGGCAGCATCATGCTATGGGGCTGCTTCTCTTAATCTGGGATGGGGGTTATAGTCAAGATAGAGAGAAATAAATGATAGCTCCAAATAACATTTAGCTCTGGAAGAATTTCACCTTCCAGTACAATAGCAAGGAATGGCTTCAGAAAAAGAAGATCAAAGTTTTAGTATGATCCAATCACCACCCAGATCTAAATCATACTAAACCTGCGGTATAACATGAAGAGGGCTGTGCACAGGAGACAACCTCATAATTTGAGAGATCTGGATTATGTCAGCAAGGATGAGTGGAATAAAACAGCCAAATCAAGATGTGTTAACTCAGGGTTGTGTTACAAGCAAGAGGTGTTTCAACAAGTATAAGTTAAGGGATGTTCACACTTGTGCAATCAGGTTATTCTAAGTGTGTGTGTGTGTGTGTGTGTGTGTGTGTATGTTTGCGCGCACATGTGTGTGTGTACATTTGCACGTGTGTGGTCTGACATAAATAACCTTTTCACTGTTCATTTAAATCTACCATAAACCTTGCAGTGAACCATTCGGTTCATAGAGGAAGACTGGAGCTTGGAGCATGTGGTTATGCAGAACAACTTTGCATGCCATTTTCTGTAACCTCAGGGTCTTTATAGACCTCTGCAGAATTCAGGCTCAGCCAGTTTTATTAGAGTGGACGTCTCGAGTGTCATCTCATCAGCCGTATGATTGCCACAATAAAACCGCTCCGCCCCGGGCAAGCTGAATTACAGTGCAGTGTCTTAAATATCTCATTTGAATGGAAGAAATTTCCCAAAACATACATAAAGCTTCCTTAATGATATTGTTATGATTCCTTACTGAGGCTAAAATAAAGATAATAGGAACAGATATCAAAACATTCATTAATCATAACAAATATTAACTGGCCACCCTTGATAAGTTGCATATAGAAAAATAGATGAACTATGCTAACTAAAGGAGGTTGTAAGAGTCCGAAGGGTCTAAACATGTTGATGTGCGCTGAAGGGTCTGAAAGGGGAGGGAGCATCTCTGAACCCTGAGAATCATCAAATGCAGCCACAGAGCACAAAGCCTGCCAAGCAAAGCATCCTCCCATCAGCACCCATGTCTGATAATGACTTACAGAAGCCACAGATGGCTGCATGACGTTATCCACAGCTGACTTTTGAAGAAACAGCTAAAGAGAAAATAAATATTTCAGAGGGTGCTGAAGTCTGAGCACAGCCCAATGTACGTTTGTACTTCTCATATGCGTTTGTCTTATTGCAGTTTTTGGGGGAAATAACTACCATGTTGTGGATTTGAGTCTTCATGGTCATTGTAGCATATGGGCAGGCATGTGTAAGCCATGAAGGACTCAAGGCAAACAGGAAGACCAAGCAAAAAGAGGGTAAAAAAGGAAAGAGATGGGAAAGTTTGCAGAGTCCAAGAGGGATGGCCTTTATGTTTTCGAAGTGCAAAGCTCAAGGGAAATTACTTCATCACCGAGCTGCTCCAGACCACTGCACGAAAACTGTGGCGTGGCCAACATGCAACCATGTTGACTTTACGCTGCTGGAGCCAATTCATCGGCGTTGCAATTGAGTGAAATCACTTCCAGACCCTCAGCCTTTCTGAGTCTGATTTCATCGCTTTCAGGTTCATGGTACCAGTGGTGCAGACAATGAGTCGAGGGACTTGCTGTAGAAAACCAACCAACACAGGACAAATTATAAGTAACACTCGATTTGGGGGCAAGGGCTGAGCTCAGACACGATTATAAATGGCACACTTTGATTACAAGTCCAGTGGTACTAGTGGGATATATCCAGAGTTTTGAAAGTCTTGAGGCTGAATGTAAGATATCATTTGCTATACTACTGGTTCAGAGTGGCTCCGAAAAACACACTGCTCATGCACTTGAAGCGGGGATTTTTTTTAGGTTACTTTAATTTGAGTTTCACTTAATAGTCTATGGCTAACAAGCAATTTGTAAGATTGTCTTATTGTCTTACACTGTCTGTAAGTTCTCTGTCTCATTACATATGCCATAAATCACCAAGCAGGTTTTGAAATTGATTTAAATCCTATTTGTTTTGTAACCGTCTTGCTAAAGGACTATTTTCAAATAGTTATTATAATATTTATACACTATGTTATTCTTTTATTGCTTTATTTGTATTGTATTTTAATACTGTTCTAATATATATACTTTTTTCACACTTGTTTAAAAAGTGCTTCATCAGTAGCGGTTATTATTTTTAGTGAAAGAGAAAATATACAGTATAGTTTCATTTGTTTTAGCATTGAGCTGCCAGGCTTCGCAGCTACTCCTGTACATGTACTCTGATCAATGTTGAAAACATGTTGGGAGCTTAAATAATTTGTTTCCTCCTCATAGATCAATCAAAGATGTTTTGGTGCTGTGAGTTGTATGTGTGTGCGCGGCTGTGTGTCCCACCTGTCGGCTAAAAGGCTCGCAACGGCGAACCTCCACCAGAGGTCCTGACCCCTCTAACTCTTTCCAGTCCTTGGAAACATGGCCTCTCCTCCAAAGAGCTACATAGCTGTTTTTATTTGTGCTCATTTGGTTGATCCTGCAGTTGGCTGAAATTTGATCAGTGAGGTTTATGCCTAAAGCATGCATTTTTCTTTGTCTCATTTCACATCACTGATACCTGAGTACATGATGACCCATTAAACCCGTCTGCATTTGATGTAGGAAGGTGATTTGTCTTTAAGTCTCAGGGGACAGAGTAACACCACCCATCTTTGAAGAGTTTGGAAAGTGATACCCAGTGATATGCAACCAGATGAGAGTGGCAAAGTCCGCCAAAATGGATGACACCTTTGACGCTTCCTCCCTAATACCAAAGTTCAGAAAGGGAAAATGTAACCGAAACAAAATTGACTTCTCATACACACACACACACACACACACACACACACACACACACACACACACACACACACACACACACACACACACACAGCACATATAGAATATTTTCTTAAAAAAGTATTATTTTTAAACAGAATTAGTTACAATGCCATGTTCAACTAAAACTAAGAGTTTGTTATTTTGTACAAAAGAGAGTTTTGTTCAGAATGATGGTTATACACTTTTGCATGTTATTTTGAATGCCCTTTATTGGGCAAATTCATTTTGGACAATGCAAAAATATGTTATATACAACGAGATTTAATAAAGCGACCATGTAAGGAAATCTGGCTCGGCCAATGGGCAGTGGGTTTTGTGGTAGGGTAGAAAAAAATGACAGAGCATTCACAGACCTCAGGTGGTTCTCGTCATTTAATGTCTTGGAAAGCAGAGTGGAAAAGACATTGTCATGGATGAAACGTGTGCAGTTAGTCTTTGGGATATACAAGATGATGAATCCATTCGATAATTCTTAATAAATCCCTGTGAAGATATTCAGCAAACCTGAAAACACATTTTAGTCTATAGTCTCTTCTGAACTGCATCAGGATCATTTTAGTCTTGTACATCCTCTGTCAATACACTAAATCTGCTAAAAGTTATAAGCAGTCTCGTTCTTCCTGAAAACTGGGTAAAGTGCATATACGGTATAATATCTTTTACATGCCTGAAGAAGAGTCCTGGAAGTAACTGCAATAAAGATTTTAGATGGACTGAAAGTTAATTGTAGCGCACAATGGTTCCACAGTAACAGACCATTTCAGACAAATATCTTTCACCACAAACACAAAGTGTTTCTCAGGCTGTATAGGGGGTAGAACAAGAGCAAGCAATCCACACAGAGTAATTGTATGTTTATTACCAATGCTGGAATGACTAATTGGGATTGTCGGGAGTATTCCCAGAGGGCTGCTTGACTTTTGCGCTGGTCGGAAGCAAAATAATTTAATTTGACAATCGTCACCTTAGTTAACATTTCACATCAGTCTACACATTCCACATTATACAGCTGACATCACAGCCTCTGTATAGCTTATATATTTCATGGGTGCTCCCGCCTGAGGGAATTCTCTCCTGCAAAATTGTTAAAACTTGTTGCCCCGAACAGCCCAGCTTTTAGCCTGCAAATTGTTTCATTCAGTAACGTAGCAATAAGCACCACAGGATGCATAGAAAGAGGTCAGGAGGGGCTGTAAAAAGGCCAGACTCAAAAAAGAAAAGCACTGGAAGAGGCCGTTGCCAAATGTGCTTTTTTTCATGAGGATAAACACAACTGGAAACACGTAAAGAGGGAGGATGGTTTGGCATTTATTAGGCTAATAGGCTATCGGGTGTTATGTTGTCAAAGCAAAATACCAAATCAATTCAAATATTAGCCTTTTTGCACAGGCAAACGTGACAAATCAATGAGTTTGCAAATGTCATCTGAGGAAAAAATGAAACATGTTCTTTATACAATTAAAGCGCAATAAAAGTATGTAGTTAAACAACTACAGTATATAATAAAATGCTTTTGTAGCTTCTGAGCAGCAGTCCCCTGTCAGTCAATCTGTCCACATATAAAGTGCATATATAAATGAGTTATTTTAAAGTTACTGTATTTAATGCTACTAGAAAACACGTCCACATAGAGAGCACAAGTTATAGATAGATTCTATGAGAAATCCAGATATTCAGGGGTTGGTGAGGTTTATTTTAAGACTACATTCAGGACTAGATTTTAAGACTAGATTCAGAGGAAGACTACACGAAGGTCTGTTGAGACTAATATTTAAATATGTTTTTGTGCATCATATTTCAGACACAATTTCACTGTGCTGCATATGAAAATACATGTATTTATTTATTACTAAATTTGCAGGGCACTGCCGAGGTGGCTGTCGATGTTACAGGTGCTCGTGATGCCATTTACAGTTCTTATCAAAACTTGTACAATAGTGCAAAATGTAAGGATGGAAATGTAAGGAAGACTGAGATACGTTTTGATTTCTAGTTTATTATGAGTAATTTATTTGACTAGCGTTTTGCTCATATTTAAAAACAAAACAAAAAAAAAAACTACAGAATAATAAGAATTGGACTTTCATTTATCCCGTTTCCTCCACCCTGAAAAAAACTGGGCTGGTCATGAAACTCGCAGGCTGAAAACCGAATCTACTCTGGCCCTGTTTATCGCTGTTGAATTGTTTCATCACTTGAAAGACATCTCTTGCAGAAAGGAAAATAAACAACTCCGATGATGATGCCTGAGAAGTGATGGGTGATCCTGTAGGGTCTGTTATTGTAGTGGTTGTAATAATAAATTTGCACATGAAACATATTGAACAGTTGCATGTAGAAGTAACATAGTTACTCAGAGGCTGATCATTTAATTCACACATGATAAACATGTTTTTCCCATCTGTAGGAGGATTTTTTATATGTTTTAAATGGCTCCCACTGTCCTAATTTCCTCTTTGAGCAAGTTATTCTTTTGTTAATTAGAGTGTCACACCGATGCATTGTGTATTATTACTGTGTTTTCAAGGTTATATTTATAAAAATTATACGAATTCTTCGGGATCTGTGGCTTCGATCATTGGGAAGGGATTCATTAAAACCAGCAAGACCATGTGCTCATATTTCTGCATCCATCACCACACACTTGGTGCTATAAACACACCACACTCCCTGAAAGCTCTGAAATTTTGTCATAAAAGGCTACAGTCTGCATAAGAACTTCTATAAAATGCTCTGCAGTGTTCAGTTGTAGGAAGGAAATAAATTCAAATAGTAAATAAACAAAGGTAATAAGGAACTGAACTAAATGATTACTGAAAAGGACTTTTGCCAACTGGCAGTACACAAGGTGCATATTTCCATAGTATGTGGAGGTCCCTGGCTTGGCTAGCATCCTCCAAAAATCACTTTACAAGCAAAATGTCTATTTTTAGCCTGGGTCTGAGGCTTTCATCCCATTGTTTGGTTCGAACATTGATCCTATAAAGAGGCCTTTGTGAATAGATCCATTTTCCAAGGAGACTTCGACCACACTCCAGAAAACACAACTTTATTAACAGTGACAGAGGGATCTTTTCCTAAAAAATATGAGCTGGACCACTCTAATAAATCATTTTGCATAGCCCTGATAAAGCTAAGGAACCATAAGGAATTAAAGTATCATGAAGAGAAACCACATGCTGGCAGCCAAAGTGATGGGACTGGCACCGGCTTTGATTGAAATAGCATGTCGTCTTTGAGTTCCTGCTTTGGCGAAGCTTAAATTATAGCGTTTCTGGAGCTTGAAATGTCTCCAGTTATTAAAAAAAAAATAAAGAAAACTTCTGGTATATGAACACAGTTCCTGAAATGGTAGTTTTTTTCACCAGATATTATAAACAGAGGGATTACAACAATGTCCCTTAGCTTTTCAGGAACTGAGAATCTACAACAGCTTGTGGAAACTGATTAAACCTATGTAAACTTCTCAAAGCTTAAAAGTGACTTCCTTAATACCAGACAGTTTTGTTTGCTTATTAAGATACTGTATAATACTTGATATCTGATTGAAAGCATTTGAAATGTTTTGTATTTAGAAAAATAGAGGAAACAATTTTCTGATGGAAGCAAGGACGTCTGACAGTTATACAACAGAATAATGGCAAGATTCAATAATGGCTACAGATTCAAAAGATACACATTTGTCTTCTGCAATGATTACAAATCACTCGCTCTCTCTCCTAGCAGATCCATCCCAGTGCTCCCATTCTTACCTCTGCCCCCCCACCCCCCACTTCTCTCTTTCTCTCTGTCTCTTATTATGTTGCTTAGCCCTGTCCTGTATATATGATGGAAACTAGATGAAGGCCTGGAAGCATTCAAAGAAGCTCATTGCCGGTAGGCCAAGTCAGCCTCTGTGCTGATGTGGCTATGAGTGACATGTGAATTACAGTTTGCGGTAATGATAATAAGAGTGAAAATCCAAGCCAGAAACTAAGCTTTTCAGCCATCACCCATTCATATTTGGCACAATCTTAAAAGCTGTGTGTTGGAACTATTAGAAAAGGCAAATAAAAATTACAATCTAAGAACTGCTAAAGAACTGCTGAAATATCATGTGCTGTTCTAAAAGTGTTAGTGAAATAGTCAGTTTTATTCCATTTTGTTTTTATTTCCATTCACCCAAATGCGCGCACACACACACACACACACACACACACACACACACACACACACACACACACACACACACACACATATATATATATATAAGCAGCAATTATTCTAATTCTGCATTCAATCCTGTGATGTTTAAAAGCAGAAAGACAGAGAACGCTCAAAAGAGATAATACAACTTGTCAGCTCATTGGTGAAAGGTTCTGTCTACATTTAGCTAGTGGTTTTGAGCTAACAGCCATGTAATGGGTATTTCCTCTCTGGATGGCTTTTTGATGGTCTCCATGTTGAGTCTGAAATTCATTATCAATTTGGGTTTGTTTTTGTTTCTCCAGCCACAGTCATTAACCACACAATCACTGGTGGCCAGAAACACATCAGGAATCAAAGAGTGATAAGATGGTGGGAGATCGTTTAAGCACATGGTTTAGCAAATCAGCCTGGATGATAATTGCATACATCTAAAGGAAAAAAAAGGTGCACTGTAGTAGAACGACAGCCAATTCACGTTCACACAACAGCTAGAGACCATGATTTACAACAGAAGCGCCAGTGAGTGATAATTCACAACACACTGTCTGGCAGAAAACTACAACCTATTCAGCCCATCCTCTCTTGTACCCATCCAGCTGTCAGCAGCCAAACAAAAGATGCAATAAGATGATGAATGCCATATTTTGATACGTTAGATTCTGAGAGCCACATTCTTGAACAAGCTTGCCAGGTTCACCATGTGTGCACTGCCTCAGCTGGCTCAGTTGCTACCCCAGAGTCCCGAAAATACACATACTCTATACAGTACATTTTAAATTTTTAGAATTTTAGCTATACTACAGTAACCCACAGAGTAAAACATTTACTATATATATATATATATATCATATGTCATGTTAATGCTGGAATCCTTGTTTGACTACAACTCCCATAATACCATGTGGCCTACAACCATGGACACCACATGCTGGTCTGAGCATTATCATTCCCAGTGTCCATTCCAGGTTCTGTCAGTCTGCATAGCCTCAACAACAAGAGAACACCCAGAACCAAGTCCCAAGAGCTAATTCCCCTCGAGTATCAGAAATTCCAAGAAGTCTTCACCACCCTTACAACTGTGCCACCAAGCTCCTCATGGGTGGTATGCACCCTCATTACTACATTTACCCCTTGTCTGCCAAGGAGACCCAAGTCTGGACGAGTGCATCAAGAAGGCCCTGAAACAGGGGTATATTCACCCCTGGACCTCACCAGTATCTGCAGGCTTCTTTTTCATGGACAGAGTGTAGTGGTGTAAGTCAAGTCCCTGACAACTAACACTGTCCCTTACCACTGGTCCTTGCAGCTTTAAGACAAATGTGGGAGGCCAGAATCTCATGCAAGTAGGTCTGCATAGCACATACAACTTGGTACATATCTTTAAAGGGGATGAATGGAAAGCACACTTTAGCACCACCTCTGGCCACTTTGAATACTTCCTTGTGCCATATGGGCTATTTTCAGTGACAGTAGTGTTCTTAACGTCATCTTTTTGGAATATGCTGGGAAAAATCATCATAGCTTATATCAACGACATCCTGATTTCCCCTAAGAAGGAAACGTCATCCATTCAGGATTTTCACAGATTGTAAGAACCACATGTACAGTATGTTAATTCAGCCAAAAGACCAGATACACACCAAGCACACTGCACCTTTTTCTTTGCCAGGTTAATCATTTTGTATTGACTCTTATATCTTGTTTATATCCAGCCCAAGAGAAACCACTGAAGAATGCATTTATCCATAGTCACACTTTGCAGGGACTATAACCCAGGACATTGAGCAAGAGGGAAAAAACACACACCAGAGGTGAGAACTCCCACTCCAGGCTCAATGGAGACAAACTGTGTGCTCTCTTATCTCTGGGATAAGTTGATCACATGGGCTTACACCTTCCCACTATGAGGCACCACAGCACTTACATGTTATATCAGCTACTACACTGCAAATTCTGGTGGCCCCACATGCTCCAAGACATGCATCCACAGGTTAATCTCTTCCTGTTCCATCTGTGCCTAAACCAGAGTACCTCACATCCTGTCTGGCGGAAAACTACTCCCTCTATCTATACCACAGAGATCATGGTTACACAGCTATTCACTATGTCACAGATCTCCCCCATCACAGAACAACACAGTCCTCATGGTGATTACTGATCATTTTGTCAAAACCCATACTCTGCCATCTGCCTTTAAAATGTCAGAGCTCATCTTCAAACACACGTTTAGATACTTTTGCATCCCAGAGGACATAATGAATGACCAGGAAGTCCAGTTCACTTTTTATGTATAGGGAGGGATAAATATGAAACACAACAGAATGTCATCCCTAGATTAAGGGCCTAGTGGAGAGAGCCAATCAGGATGCTTTTTTGCAAAAATTCTATGCTCATGATTAGGAGGACTGGGCACAATTCCTACCATGAACAGACTATGCACAACATTCCTTTCAATACTCAGCAACCTAGCTCTTAGAGACTATCCACCTTTGTTCTCATGGAACACCAACCTTACTGACTAACCTACAGTGGGTGACTGGTTCAGACAGAGTGAACATATATGTGAACAGGCCCACCAACACCTTGAATACACAGCCCAAGTAACCAAGGAATTCACAGATAGATGCAGAGGAGAAACTCCCCACTATGAACCAGGGGACTTGGTACGGCTGTCTACTAAAGATCGTAGCATTACCTAAAGATACCAAAAAATATCACATCATTACATCAGCCCATTCAAGTATCAAGTCACATACAGCATGGCCCTGCCACATCAACTGCGTAGCCTTGTGGTCCCATGCCTCCCAACTAAAGTCTGTAGACCTCGCCCCTCGCAGAAAGCATCCCCTCTCCGCTCCCATAGTGCCCTTCATCATCGAAAGAGAACCTACTAACATGGTAAAAGAAATCCTAGATTCACATTGGAAAGAAGATAAACTTCAATACCTCACAGAATGGGAAAGCTACAGATCTGAGGAGTGATACTAGGTTCTGGTCCAGAGTGTTCTTAATCACAAGTAATACTAAGATTTCCATGCATGTCACGTGATTTACCCAGGTCCATGACCCAAGGCGAGGCCCAGAAAGTATTCTGCTCCCAGAGGTAGAGCTTTGGGGGTTCTGTCATGTCAAGGCCATGAATTGGCATCTAACTACAGCTCCCATAACATTGCATGGTCTACAAACATGGCCATCACAGATTCCAAATCTGAGTATTTACCTGATTACTGATCACAGACACCCAGATTCAACCACACAGGTACAGTATGTTGTGTTTTCATACTAGTGTTACCAAGCCTTATATATTGTCATAGTCTTTCTGGTTTTGATCTTGTTTCTTCTTTTCTTCATTTTTGTAGGCTTTTTTTTGCCTACCTCAGTGAATACTGGTTTTAAATCACCAGACCGTAGGCTGTTCTCTGACCCTGTTTTCATATGTTCATATGTTAGTAGAATTGTCTGCAAGCTTCGAAAATAAAGCTTTTGTGGTCCTGCATTTGCATCCATGTCTGCCATCTGACATCATGCATGTCTTTTCCACTGTTGCAGAAACAAAAAATAATAATAATGTATAATCCCAGAAGACAGATAAACAGTATGTGACACTGTCACCTCACAGCAAGAAGGTCCTGGGTTCAATCCCTGGGGTCAACCTCGGTGCCTTTCTGTGTGGTGTTTGCATGTTCCCCCCTGTGTCTGTGTGGGATTCCTCTGGGGGGATCTCTGTTTTTCCTCCCACAGTCCAAAGACATGTACAGAGGGGAATAGGCTAATTGAATTCTCTAAATTGCCTATAGGTGTGAATATGAGTGTGAATGGTTGTGTGTCTTTGTGTGCTGGCCCTGTAGTGGATGGGCAACCTGTCCAGGGCGTACCCCACCTCTCGCCCGAAGTCAGCTGGGATTGGCTCCAGCTTCTCCCCATGATCGTAAACAGGATTAAGTGGTAAAAGACGAGTGGCCCATTGTAGAATAGTTGTAGACGACTGAGCAACTTCCTGTTGAAAGTCTGTACTTCAAATTGATGCATTTACTCTGGTTTGAGTCATTTTCATAACGCTACCTTTACTTTTACCTACAGTAAGTGAATTATTACTAGGGTGGCAGTACTGCAGTACTTTTACTATAGAACCTTTCAGCAGCATTTTCACCACTGAGATTAGCGCTTAACAGAGAGCTTGAACCCCATACTTTTTGAAGCTCTGGGAAAGATGCTCGCTCTTTTTCAGTGTGCACATACAATGTAAAATACCCCCAAGGTATCACTTAATCTTTACCTTCACCAGATTTATTTTTTCTTACCGCAAACTGTATTAATTCTCAGAGTTCTAGGCCATGAAATAATTGGGACCTAATGAAACTACATTTAGTTCAAAGCAGACTTGTGCATTATTGTTCTAGATGAGCTACTATATAAATGACAGTTGATAACTAAATTCCCCCTTTCCCTTACATATGAATCTTATAGTCAGTGTCACATAAAGCTGTAAGCCCCGAAGGAAAAGTCGAACAATAATTTTTACTCAGCCACTAGTGGCTGTGTTGAGTAAATAGTAACTCAGATTGCATATCTTTTGTTATATTAATAATGATACAGCACATTTCATTCACCTTACATTTCACCTCTTGAACTAGTTTATGCTCAGCTTTCACTGACTTAAATGTTTGGATGCCCAGTAGGGCTATACGTGGTGGAGATGGAATGCACTAAATGGTAGACAGTTAATATAAATGGAGCATGGGCAAAAGAGTACTTTGGATCAGACTCAATGAACAATCAAAGAAGCGTAAGCAATTGTCCATGGGCCCAAGTTGGATGCCATGGTCAATTAAATCTTAGGCAGAGCTGCAATCCTTAACATTCAGCCTCTTTGAGGCAACCTTTAAAAATGAGCAAAGCCTTTTTAATTGTCATTTGGTTGCTCACTATAGTACCATAAAAGAGGCAGTATTCAACATTAATGCCTCAGTAACAACATTTCAGAGAGCTCTCTGATGAAGAGCAGATGTGGTCTTCGCTGACAATTCACATGGTCAAATGATGCCATAGACCAGGTCATAAGAATTTGTCACCCCTTAATTACACATCTTCCATGGTGAGCTTGTTTTTTTATTGCTTTCTCCTTTATGTTTTTGGCCAATTCTGAATTTTTAATCCCATCTGTTCTTTCCATCCGTCCTTTCATCTGATCTGATGTCACCCATGAGAAACACATTTACCTAGAATGCATAAGGGGATGTTTAAAACCCAGGCCTGTTGCATTATTAAACTCAGATGGACAGCGCGGAATGGGTGCCAGCGTGCATGTCAAATACAGACAAGCTCAAGACAACAGGCAGATAATATGAGTGAGCCAGTGGCGACTTACTGCAGGAATGCTACCTCTAAATGCTGAACATTTTGAAAGAAAACATACACAGGAAAACACAGCTTCTGAGAACCCATAATGTGCCAAAAGTTCCCATGCCAGCCTGTTCTTGAGGCGAATGAAGTATGACACAAGAATGCTGTGTAGCAAATACCAGAATGTGTGGGCAGCCCTGATGGAAATAGGCAAATTATGCCAGGATCGATTTCTGACACCCTTAGCTTATCTCTGGCGTAAGAGGAAGGGAAAGACCCAGCTTGCTCCTCAGGGTCAGGGCTATCCACACCACATGCAAGGTGTCTCAATAAAGCTTCTGCATTCTGTTCTGTGTCAGTTTGAAGCTCTAAAATAAACCAGCAAGGGAGAAGTCGTTCCCAATTAGCGGCGACTTCAGCTGGCCTGCTTAGCACTGCTGTCTACAATTACCTTCCTGGTTAGGGCACCATGCTCGTGCTCCACAGTGCTTGCCAATGTTTACAGAGAGAAACTTCATGCAGAAGCTCTGATTTCCATGCCATTCGGTCAGACCTCACGGCTGAAATGAACACAAACTAATAAAAAATCGATTAGTCAAAATGCTGAGGTGACAGAATTAACTGATGTTCCAATGTACCGATATACTCTACCTGTATGCTGTGCCTTTAGTCAAGCGGCAACAATTTAATCCTCTAGCAAGAACACCAGCAATATAAGTTCACTGACAGCTGATTCAGTTTCAGTCTGTGCACTGCGATTTCCATTTTCAGCTCATGAGAGAAACAAAGGATTGTGTTTATCATTATTTTCAAACACAGTTTAGGGAATTTTATTTTATGCCTTTCATTCAACTAGCAATCAGTCATTTGCGGTGCATTTCCCTTAAATGTTTACTTTGTCCTCCTGATTGATTGTATAAAGTTCTGCACCTCGGCGTATATGTAACTTAACACAGATCAACCCAGGATGGCCAAGTTTCCATCAAGCTTTGGGAATTTAGTCAGCTTGGATACATAACCGGTCACCTCCCAGAAGACTGGGAGATATCAGGATATTACAGGCTTAATTTATCCCCAGCTTTACCATAGGATCCTGAATGTCACCTCTCTTCGGGAGACTTGAATCTCAGTGGGACAAATATAATCAAAAGTGTAAGTGGGCTGAATATTTTTCTATAACCCTGGGA
>JAQLOM010000002.1:9318712-9329411 GCA_030068315.1 Chrysichthys thysi
CGTAACAACCAACGATTTATACAGGAAAATCATGAAGATTAACAAGGTTGCCCAAACTTTCACATCCCACTGTATTAAGATCTAAAGGCTATAAATAAAGTTTTCAAACTTTACCTTAATATCTTCAAGGATTGTGCTGTTGATCTTGTACAGCCTTTTCTGTCTGATACTGTCCAGTCAAAATGTACATGAAAGGCACCCAGCAAATGTCATCCCTCTGAGGCCACTTAAATAATACTGAGGGGCTCTGTGTATTTGTAATACCTGTGCTCCTGTGCTGTGTATTTGAGCAGCTCAGCCAGCTGCAGTGGGTACTTGCAGATCTTCTGCACTGGGGTCAGCAAGAAGCCATCGATTGCAATGTCAATCATCTGCTGCAGGAGACGGCATGCTTCGAAGAAGTGTTGGTAGCGCTCATCCTTCATTAGCTTAGATAGCGCCATACATGCATCCAGATGGTTGTTGCAGTATTCTGAGTAGATCCAGAACCCATCTTGCTATAAGTCAAAGGGGTGTATAAATCACAACTTCATAAAAAACAGCCTGATCATTTTTTTTTTGCAAGTTAAATTTCTTTAAGTGGAAATTTCTGTTTTTCAAAAGTTTCAAGTTATATTCACATCAAACATCAGAATGAGAAAAAATGTGATCTCAGAGACTTTGCTGATTGCTGGTGCTAGATGAGCTGGTTTGAGCATTTCAGAAACTGATGATCTTTTGAGATTTTCACACACAACAGTTTACACAGAATAGTGTGAGAAACCATAGAGAAAACATAGAGGATCTGCAGGCTCAATAACTTGTTGTTGAGAGAGATCAGAGGATATCCAGACTGGTCTGAGCTAACATGAGGTCCATAGTAACTTAGACACTCTTTATAACTCTGATGAGCAGAAAGGCATCTCAGCATGCAAAAAAAAAAAAATAAATCACTGAAACTTGAGGTGGATGAGTCACAATGGCAGAATCAATTTGGCCATTTTCCTCTGACCGTTCTTAGCAACGTGGATGGCCTCACAGCAAGAAGGTCCTGGGTTCGAGCCCCGGGTTTGGCACGGGTGCCTTTCTGTGTGGAATTTGCATGTTCTCCCTGTGTCCTTGTGGGTTTCCTCCGGTATTCCAGTTTCCTCTCACAGTCCAAAGACATGCACATTAGGTGGACTGGCTACCCTAAATTGTCTGTCAGTGTGTGTGTGTGTGTGTGCGCATGAACCCGAGTCCTGAGTTAGGGGAGGGCACTTAGTTACGTCGCTCAGAAATCTGTACCAGAGGACATGAAGCGACGCAAATGGTCAAATGACTATGTGATCAGATGATAATTATGATGATTCTTATCAACAAGTTTCTACCCATAAAACTGTTGCTTAGTCACTGTTTTTTGTTTGCACCATTCAATTAAACTCAAGGGACTGTGGCGTGTGAAAATCCCAGTCCACAGTTTATGAAATACTCAAACTAGACCATCTTGCACCAAAATAAATAAAGAAAGAATCAAACAAACAAAACAAACAAACAAACAAACAAAAAATAAATGACACACAGGGATCACACTTGTCTCCACTCTGATATTTCATGTAAACATTAAGTATAGATTAAGATTTTTTCCATTATATGTTGCATTAATTTTGTTGGTGCACTGTTAACGAAAGTTCAGAAATGTTACCTAATGTGATACATGTACTTATTATGACATTGCTTTGGATCAAATAACTATGTGCAAACACAAATAAATGCTAAATACTGTATAAAACCTTAATAGGTTATTCCTGCACTCCAGAATTATTATTATTATTATTATTATTATTATTATTATTATTATTATTAATTTCAACACATGCATTAAGAAAATGTTACTCTGGGTAGGCATTCATTAAAGGCTTACATGTTCCAAGAAGCATGGACCTATTTCACTCAGATGGGGTTCCTCTGTGTTATACTGCTTTTCCAAATCTCGAACAAATCCCATTTGAAATCTATAGATGTCCTCGATGTTTCCAAAAATGACTTTTACCTGGTCATCATTGAACATGTCGATCCTCTTTCTGCACTGCCTCAAGTAACCCTAAATATGAGAAGTATTGAAGACCTTCACTTTTTTGCCAGTCATGCATAGTCTATAAAAACTAGCATCTGTTCATTTTCACATATCAAAAACGTAATGAAAGAAATAAACATTAAAAGAGAAGAAAACCACCTACTTACCACAACCTTATAATGTTACTTACATATAAACAATATCAGAATAATTTGAGTGAAGCTGTGCTCTTAGACAGATCTTAGACTGTATGGACTGTATGAAAAACTGGCGTTGACTAGCCTATACATTTCCTAAACAAAATGTGTACTGTTTATTTAATCATTCCTCTCTTCAGCCTGTCTATCTGTGTGTACATGTGTGTGTGCCTGTATATCTGAGGCAGGCCAGAAAAACCCATCAAATGTTGCTAGTGATGAGACCGTCCCCTTATCTTCAATTTCCCCTCACATATTTAACTGCATAGAATATTTACCTTTTAACTGTAAATTGTAATTATTTTTTTACATTTAAATATTACTTTGTATTGCTGCTTCATCTGCTTTGTACCTTCCAGTGATTATAGATGACTGCCCAGCTGTCATAGGTTCATAGCTTTTTTTTTTTTTTACTAATTTTTTTTTACATTGTATAACACTACTTGTACATATTCAACTCAACTCTACTTCCTTCATGAATTTGCTTCCTTCATTCTGGTCAGTGATTACATTCCACTGCAGGCTAACGTGCAGAACACAGACCAGATACTGAGTGCAGAGCAGACTAACCCAGCCTCTCTTGTTTTTGTCCTATGTGACTTCATCAAAGGTAACCTTTGCCACGAACTAAACAAATACAAACATTTATTAAATGCTTGACCAGGGAGAAAAATATTTTGGATCCCTGCTACACTACAGTGAACAATACGGATTATGCCATCACCCGCACTGCACTGGGCCACTCTGACCATGTCATAGTCCACCTGATTCATGCATACAGGCAAAAATTAAAGCTGAGGAAACCTGTACTGAGGACTTCAAAGAAGTGGAGCAATGAGTCTGCAGCGAACCTTCAGGCCTGCTTGGACTGTACAAAGTGTGAGGTGTTCAACACTGCTACCCATAGTCTGGATTAGTACACAGAGTCTGTCACGTCCTACATCAGTTGCCGTGAGGACTGTTGTGCACCATCACACACCAGGGAGAGTTACAATAATTGCAATCCCTGGTTCACAGATAATCTCAGACAGCTACGGCTGCAAAACGAAGAAGTGTTCAGAAGTGGGGACAGGGAGAGTTTGAAAGAGCCAAGAAATTAAAGTTTTAGCCAAGTGGTGAGAGAACCTAAGTGACTGTACTCTGAGAATCTCCAACAGCGGTTCTCAGCAAACGACTCTGCATCTGTATACAAAGGGCTCAGATAGATTACAAATTACAAACCTACAGCCCCCACTCTGTTAACAATCTGGCCAACCAAACAACTTTATGAGTTCTACTGTCACTTTGAAAGACAAAGGGACTGTCCTGATATCATCCCCTGTGACTCCACACACCAGCTCTTACCCACCACTCCCACCTCTTCACAACCTGACACCTTGAAAACGCACCCTCCATCACCATAGTCACAGCTTTCTCATAATAAGGTCTTCAAAAATGTATACCCCCACAAAGCAGCAGGCCCTGATTCTGTCTCACCGTTCACCATGAAGCACTGGGCTGATCAGCTGTCTCCCATGTTCACATGCATCTTCAACATCTCACTGGAGACCTGCCATTTGCCAGCCTGCTTCAACGCCTCCACCATTATTCCTGTCCCCAAAAAGCCAAGGATCATAGAATATAAATGACTACAGACCCATCACCCTAACATCTGTGGATATGAAATCCTTCATGCACCTTATGCCATCACTGACCTACTCCTGGACCCTATGCAATTCACCTACAGAGCCAACAGATCTGCAGATGGTACTGTCAACATGGCTGGCTCATCCTCCAACACCTGGACTCTCCAGGAACCTATGCTAGGATCCAGTTTGTGGATTTCAGTTCCACCTTCAATACTTTCATCCCGGGTCTTCTGCAGTACACACTCTCCTAGCTGAGCATGCCCGACTCTGTCTGCAGGTAGATCGCTAACTTCTTGTTTGATAGGAAGCAGCACATGAAGCTGGGGAAACATGTCTCTGACTCCCAGTCCATGAGCACTGAATGCCCCCAAGGCTGCATTCTCTATCCTCAACTCTTCCCCCGTACACCAACAGCTGCACCTCCAGTCACCTATCTGGACTCATCTCTCATCAAGACCTATCTACAGGTGGGATAATGACAACCTGGTGTCCTGGTATGTACAGAACAACTTGGAACTCACTGCTGAAGACAGTGGAGATGATTGTGGACTTCAGGAGGAGCTCAGTCATACCCTCCTCCCTAACCCTGTTTGACGCGCCAGTAACCACTGTAGAGTATTTCAGCGTTCTGAGCACTAAAATCACTCATGAGCTTAAGTGGAAGATATCTGCTCTCTCACTAAGAAAGCACAACAGAGGATGTTGTTCCTGTGACAGCTGAAGAAGTTGCCAAAGACAATGATGGTGCACTGTTACACTGCCATCAATGAGTCCATCCTTACCTCCTCCACTGCCATCTGGTATGCTTCTGCCACTGCCAAGAACAAGGGCAGATGTCATTCGTTCTGCTGAGAGGATGATCGACCGCAATCTTCCATCTCTTAAGGATCTATACGAGTCCAGCATCCTGAGGAGTACAGAAAGGCTGACCTCTCTCACCCAGGGCACGTTTTTGAGAAACTCCCCTCTAGTAGGAGAGTGCGGTCCATTAGAACCAACTACTATATTTTACAATCTAGTGTTTATTATATATTATAATTGAAATGTAAAAAAAACCTTAATGTTTCAGTTTTCTTGCAGGGAAAGCGATTAGTATAGTGCACAGCTTAGTAAAATGCTAGCTGTATATGAGCAAAATCACCTTATTATACTTATATGCATACAAGATAGCTGGTTATGTGGCAGAAAAGTTCTAATGATCTTTCTCTTCTTTTTTCTTAAAGAGAAGGTAATTTTGATCTACGCTATGTGCTTAGAAGAATGTTAGCTGTTTATGGGCAAGGTTGCCTTCCTTGTAAGAAAAATGAAAGATCATTAGATTTATAGATAGATTTATCAATAGATATATAAATCAATAACATATTTGTAATTTTTTTGTCTAGAAGCAGTTGTAAATAATTACATTAGCCTTTTAGCTCAATTCACTCCTATTTGTTAAGGTTCATCTCATGTGCACCCCTTGCAAAATCAGAAGTTCTGAGAGTGGACAGTGTCCCCTATTTAGAAATTCTCGGGTTTACTTTTTTTTAATCAAACTTTCTTTAAGGATTTCAGAGAGCAATCATTATAAAAAAAAATAAAAGCTTATATCATGTACACTACGTTTAGACCAGTCACATTATTTACGTTAGATAAGTTTTACTATCTTATATCACAGACTCCAATTTATATCACTCAAAACCTGGTCATTCTCCTCTGACTTCCATCATCAACAAGGCATTTCCAGTCACAGAACTACTGCTCAGTTGATTTTTTTTTGTTTGTTTTTTTTGTTTATGGCACCATTCTTTGTAAACTATAGGGACTGATGTAAATCCCAGGTGATCAGCCGTTTCAGCAGTTGAAATAAATACCAATGACCATGACAATTATTTACCCATTCTGATATGTGAGGTAAACATTATGTGAAGCTCTTGAACTGTATCTGCATGATTTTATGCATTGCACTGCTGCTATGCAGATTATCTAACTGGGTAATTGCTTAAATGAGCAGTAGTACAGGTGTTTTTATCAAATTGGCCAGTGAGTGCATATGCGTACATATTAGCATATATTCAGGTTTAGGGACAGGCTGAAGAGAGGAAGGATTTAATACACAGTATATAATTATATAAACCAGATCAACAAAAATCAGACCAAAAAGTAACATAAAAAGAAACATTAACATCTAAGCTAAATTATACAAATAAAAAAAAAAAAGATCTAAATTACAATTATAAATCTAAAGAAAATGCAAACACAGTTAGTTAAATAACATTTCTAAAAGCATCCTATTCAGAGCTACAGCTGGACACATCTCTTATCTTTTTCAAACCTTTTTGGATTGCTCATCCAGTTAACAAAATTACCGCTACGCAATTTAAAAGTAATTCTAATTTATATAATTGATTAATTATTAATTAGTATGTGAATTATCCGCTGTACCTCACATATATCTTTCAGGTGCTTGATGTAGTGACGTTCTGTGCTCATGATCTCATTGATGACATTAGCCCTCATCTGGTCTCTGTTCTGGCGAGGCTGACCCAGACAGAGGCAATCACTACTTGCATCCAGGTGCCCATTCTGGGCCTCACTGCTGCCCTCAGCTGCTTCTATGGCTTGATCTTCCTGATTCACCCATAGCTATGTTCAAGAGAAGTGAAGTGTAATTGAAAAATGACTTTGACTTATGACATTTTCACTATCCTCTTAAAAACTAAGAAAAAACAGGCTAATCTCCACTCTGCTATCTAAGGAGGCACAAGACTGCCCTCTTTGCATCATACAAAAAAGGATGCAGTCCCCTCCAAAGGTTTTGAAAGCCTAATTCTATTGTTTTTGCTATACACTGCTGTAAAGACATTCAGTTTTAGAACAAAATATAAACATGAAATTATACATTAAAAGAATCTTTCTTAGAATCCTGGTTTGAATTACATCTTCTGTATTCTGTCCCCAAGATGAGTCTAGGGGTAACTCAAGGTCAATAGCAGGTTAAGTGTGAAAGTGATATATTTTTCTTTATTAGTAGTTGGGCACATTGAGGGAATTAAACATAAAAAGACACAAGACAAAAGTATTTCAGGTGGATGTTTGTAACAGAGGGGCTGAAGTCAGGCAGTGCTAAAAGAAAAAACAAAATATAACAAAACAGTTTTCCCTATTCTTGATTTGTTCACACACTCACCTAGAAACCAAAATGAAACCAGAATGTCTAACTACCCTGGACTTCTGAAATGAAATACCATGGTCTTCTGAACTGAAAAAAAAATGAAGTGAAACAGAAACAAACTAGCTGTAGTGAGCAACCAGAAATTTCTGCTTGGTAAGATGCACACAAACAAAACATTCAAAAACTCTGTGTTGGCCATTTCTCTCTGCTTTTTGTTGCTCACTTCACCTTCAGTTGCTCCTCCAGGGAGGTTTCTGAAAGCGAAGGATTGTCCTCTTAGCTGCTTGTTTCATTGGGAGAGGAGGTAATGGGTAAACACCCCATCAAACGAGAAGTATTCACAATTTTTAAAAATATTTTCACAGAAAAATATGTGCCCTTGGACATAACATGTGCTTAGAACATGGCACATTTGATGTTAATTTTATGTAAGCAAAAGTATATCAACAGAGAATGTTATGTAAATTAAGTGATTTAAGTGAATGACAATTTGGTTTATGCTTGCAATAACTGCATCCATCAGGCGGCCCACTGACATCACCAAAGTGTTTGTTGAGGTGTTTCTCCGTTCAGTCTCCCCTTCCGGAGGTAAAATGCATTCTCATCTGGGTTAAGGTCTTGTGACTGTTCTGGCCTGTCTAAAACAATTCATGTTGCCCCTGATAGTCCTTTGTTTTGTTTGCAGCATAAGGCGTAATGGTTCTTCCCAAATAGATTGGATTAATTTTTCTGTAGATTGGCAGGCAGAATGTTTCTGTAGACTTCTGAATTAATATCACCAAAAAATAGTAAGGCATCAGGGCAAGCACAAGCCATGAACCTTTCTCAACCATGGCTGACTGATGAGCTTATGTATTATGGATCATGAACAGATCCTTTTTTTTTCCATCAGTTTGATGGAAGTTCTTCTTGGATCCAGATTTTTTGTTGCTCATCTCTGTATATCTTTCTCTGGATCATTTCTGTAAAATCGAGTCTGGCTTACGAATTCATACTGCTGATGAGTGGTTTGCATCTTGTGGGATGACCTCTATATTTCTGAACTTGAAATCTTATATGAATGGTGGATACCTTCACATCTGCCCTCTAGAGCGTGTTGAGGATGTCACTGACTGATGTTTTGAGGTTCTTCTTTACAGATCTCACAAATGTTTCTGTCATCAACTGCTGTTGTTTTCCTGTTACATGTCTGGTTGTTAGTACACCAGTGGATTCTTTCTTTTTCAGAACATTCCAGATTGTTGCATTGGCTATCCCCAATGCTTGTGCATCGGCTCTAATCAATTTTCCATCTTTTCTTCCTCTTTTTTGGCTTGCTTTTCTCTCATATAGAGCTCTTGGGTCTTCATACTTGTTTTCTATTTTAAACAGAGGTAGTTTCACAGGTAAAACCCAGGGCTTAAACCTAGAGTAGACATTCAGAGTTTATTGCGGTGAACAGGTGACCCCGCATGCAAAACACAGACTTGGGAACAGAGTGAACACAGGAGAATTTATACTTGCAAGAAAAAGTATGTAAACCTTTTGGAATTTCATGGTTTTCTGCATTAATTTGTCATAAAATGTGAACTGATGTTTATCTAAGTCAAGGGTATTGACAAATATGATGTGCCTAAAATACTAACACAAAAAAGTGTCTTTATCGAGAACAACCATAAAAAAAAACTCAGTGCTAGTGGAAAAAGTATGCAAACCCTTGGAATTAATAACTGGTTGACCCCCCTAGCAGCAATAACCTCAATAAGGCACTTCCTTTAGCTGTGGATCAGACCTGTACATTGTTCAGGAGGAATTTTAGCCCATTTTTCCTGGCAGAACTGCTTTAGCTCTGTCATATTCTTTGGACGTCTCATGCATATGGCTCTCTTCAAGTCATCCCATAGCATCTCTGTTGGGTTGAGGTCTGCTCTGACTTGGCCACTCCAAAAGGTAGACTTTGTTTTTCTGAAGCCATTCTGTTATGGACTTGCTCCACTGTTTTGGGCCATTGTCCTGTTGCATCACCCAACTTCTCCAGAGTTTCAGCTGATGTACAGACATTCTCACATTATCCTGAAGAATTTTTAATACACTTGGGAATTCATCTTCCCCTCAATGATTACAAGCTGACCAGGCCCTGATGCAGCAAAGCAGGCCCAAATCATGATGTTTCCTCTGCCATACTTTATGATTGGGATGATGTTTTCATGATATGCAGTGCCCTTTTTATGCCAGATTTAGTGTTGTGTGTTCTTTCCAAATAGTTCAATAATAGTTTCATCAGTCTACAAAACATTTTGCCAATACAGCTGTGGAGTGTCAATGTGCTCTATTGCAAACTTCAGGCGTGCAGCAATGACTTTTTTAGTAAGCAGCGGCTTCCTTTGTGGTGTCCTGCCATAGACACCCTGCCTGTTCAATGTTTTACAAACTGTAGACTCATGAACACAGAAGTTTGGCAGTTCCAGTGATGCCTTAATCTTTGGCATCACTTGGGGATGTTTCTTTACCTCATTGAGTCTTCATTGTGCTCTTGGGGTCATTTTGACTGGGCGCCCACTTCTTGGTAGAGTAACCACAATCCCAAAGTGTTTCTATTTGTATATCATTTGCCTAATTGTAGTCTGGTGAATTTACAAAGTCTTTGAAATCACTTTGTAACCCTTTCCAGCTTTATGTAAATCAACAATTCTTGATCGTGGAGCCTCTGAAAGCTCTTTTTGCTGAGGCATGACATATTCATCTTGTATGGAGCAAACTCAAAGTTTGAGTGGTATTTAATAATAATAATAATAATAATAATAATAATTACCGGTAATAATTTGCTAGTGATCATCACACGTGAAACACACCACAGCATAGCATGACACAATGAAATTCTTTCTCTGCGTTTGACCCACTCACCAAGTGAAGCAGGGGGCAGCCGAACAGTGCAGCGCCCAGGGAGCAGTGCTTGGGGACGGTACCTTTACCTATTATCCTATTACCTATTACGTTTACCTATTTATCAGTCAAAGTAGGTCTAGTCCACACCTCCAAACTCATTTTCCTAACAAGACTCCAGGTATGCTAACTCCTGACTCCAATTAGCTTTTCTGAGGTCAATAACTCAAGGGTTCACATACTTTTCCCACGAGCATGAAGAGTTTTTTATGGTTGTTCTCAATGAAGACATGAAAGCTCAGAATTTTTTTGAGTTATTATTTTAGGCACATCATACTTGTCAATACCCTTGACTTACAGTGCATTCAGAAAGTATTCACACCCCTTTCAATTTTTCACCATTTGTAATGTTGCAGCCTTATGCTAAAATTAATCAAATTAAATTTTTTCCTCATGAATCTACACTCAGTACCCCATAATGACAGCACAAACATAGAATTATAGATTTTTTCTCAAATTTATAAAAAAGAAAAACTGAAATATCACGTGTACATAAGTATTCAGACACTTTACTCAGTACTTAGTAGAAGCCCCTTTTTGAGCTAATACAGCCAGGAGTCTTCTTGGGAATGATGCAACAAGTTATTCACACCTGGATTTGGGGATTTTTTGACGCTCTTCTGTGCAAATCCTCCGCAGCTTTGTCGGGTTTGATGGGGAATGTTGGTGTACAGCCATTATTAGGTCTCCTGTGTTGTTCTGGCTGTGTGCTTAGGGTCATTGTCGTGTTGGAAGGTGAACCTTCAGCCCAGTCTGAGGTCCT
>JAQLOM010000002.1:9447227-9457695 GCA_030068315.1 Chrysichthys thysi
TTTTGTCTCTCATAGTTGAGGTATACCTATGATGAAAATTACAGGCCTCTCTCATCTTTTTAAGTGGGAGAACTTGCGCAATTGGTGGCTGACTAAATACTTTAGCTCCACACTGTAAATTGGCTGCAGCCAGACTTCTCAAAACAGGAGTTTCAAAATTGACGTCCAGCAAAAACTAGTGCTTCATCTTGTTTGCACGATGATTATTTCTGAAAAAAATTAACAAGCAAAAGGAAAACAAAAGCTCTATTAAATTTTGCTCTGTTTCCAGAGTCCACCGCAACACAGCCATGCTCTCCTGACTCTGTTGTCTCATATCCTGTGATCTGATTGGTGGTAGCTCAGCGGCGACTAGCCTAGACATTTAGCAGGCTACATATCTGGTCAGAGTTGGCACCTAATCGGCGAGCTTGCTTTAGGTCACGTCTTTGCAGTGTTCACACACAGCGATTGATGACTGCCAATCATACGTGGAGATGTACCCAATCGAAAGCTTTTTTCTGTGACTCAAAAGCAGCCTTCGTGTAGTGTGAACAAATCCTAGCTGACTTTGGGCAAGAGGAGAGGTACTCGAACAATTGTTTGAGAACAGAAACCATCGTCAATTTTTAAAAACTGCTGAAAGCTGACCATTTTTTTTTCTTATGCAAGCCAATCTTTGAGAAACAAACATTTGAACTACATAAGAATACAACACATTTCAGCTCAACCTGATGCACAGATCCTGAGAAACAATTATCTAAATTCATCTCTCCCAAACAATGAGAATTCACCAAAGTTTGGAGGTCATAATCCTTTTCTAAGAACAGGACTTTCAAGTTTCATCAGTACTGA
This sequence comes from Chrysichthys thysi, assembly GCA_030068315.1. Classification (NCBI taxonomy): domain Eukaryota; kingdom Metazoa; phylum Chordata; class Actinopteri; order Siluriformes; family Claroteidae; genus Chrysichthys; species Chrysichthys thysi. The sequence goes on from JAQLOM010000002.1 coordinate 9,448,062, forward strand.
GGTACAGCATTTTGAGTAAACTCCATCAAAGTAGGACAGTTGTGCATATGGCAGTGTTTACAAATCTCAGCAGGTTTTTGATAAATAATGGACAGTTTGAGTAATGTTAAACTATATATCCAAAATGAGGCTAGTTTGCAAAAACAAGAAAAAAAAATAGGTTAAGCATTTTATGTTAATTATAAACTTGGGTTGAAGAAGCTAAGTGGTGACAGCTAGTTGCGTGAAACACCTGCTGAATGGTGATTGGCTTCAGACAGCCATGTTTATAAAGCAAATAGCTAATTACAAATCCAGTTACAAATTAGCAGATCTACACATTTCAGTTGAACTGCTGGACTTTTAGTTTCCAAGAACCAGGTATTTGGACTTGACTCCGCCCTCCTCCCCACAACCCCAACCTTTGCAGAGGGACACAAAACCATGTGCTGAACATGTCATGTTTTTCAAATGCAAAAAATAAAATTTGGATTTCAGCCACGTGAGCAAACCAGCTCTGCCTCCTTAGCATTGGTTAATGTATGGTAGCCATATTGATTTGAGATCTCGTATCCCATTCAAACGCACACTGAATGTTTTATTTACTGCTATTATGCTGTAATGATGGCATGTGTGAATGGGAGCAAAACGGTAAAGTTGAAATGTTAATCTATCCCCTGGTGACCTAATAAAACTGACTAATCTTCTGCCATGTCTCCCATGGGCACTGACACCTACATATTTCAAATACACACATTGCCTCACTGTAAAATGACTGGTGGCAAGTTCAAAACAAGAAAAGTATACATTGGCAGTTATGGCTGTAAATTGGAACGATACAGAAATAAAAGAACTGTTGGCTGATCAAATTCCACAGCACATATGCAACTCGACTGGTGTCATGATACTAATTAACTAATTACCTCAACTTGGGCTTTTCACAAAAATAAAGGTTTGCTGCCTTGTGAATTATAATTCATAAACAGACTTGCATGTTTTACGTCTCGTGCATGGTTTGCATACCATAGCATCGTGTTAAATACAGTCGGGGAATACACAACAGCACTTTACTTCAGCATTATGGAAGACTGAGTGGGAACAAAAATTATTTATCCTGTGCTCTTTTTAACCAGATAAATTCATGGGTTTTCATGGGTGAAAATGGCTTGTTTGTTTTTGACAATTTTGTGAATATTTCTATCCTTAATTTCAGTGTTGCTCACAATGCAAGTAAATATATTTTCCAGACATGAAAGCATGCAAGTCACATTATCCATGCTAGGAATGCAGTTTGGATACACAAATTACTCTTATTTCACTTGTCAAAAGAACAGCTATGCTAAAGTGCATCAATACATTAAAAAGGACAAACAAGTGCAAAACAAAATAGTTTTCAACTCAACAAGGATATGTTTCCCTCCTTGATATAAAACTTGGGCTGATAACTTATAAAAAAGTAATGAAGAAGGAACTTGAAGGATTTCAATACTTCTTGGAAACTACAGAACACCAGTCCAGCTGGTTGACAAAATATTTAAGCATACAAATTCACACTGCTTATGTACTGTTCATGGTTCTATGTAGGATTTTGAGGGTGTCTTTTAGCAGAAAGAGTACATATATGCCATAATATATGTAAATTCATTGAGTATTTTCATTAATGTAGGATTATCTTTAATTATGAAACGTTGTCTTTTCATAAGTTTAGAATTAGCCCTTTGTATCTGCATACCTCTAACAGAGCCAACATGTTGACAGTAGCATAAAGTGGGCAAACCATGTTTTGACAAGCAGTAGTGTGAATCCAGAAGATAGCACCAGAAAAATGACAAAGAAGGAAGGAAAGGAATGAAAGGGGGGGATAAAGATTCATAATCCATCCCATTCACTCAACGGTGAAAGTGAACTGCTGCCATCAGGTAGAAGGTACTTCTCATCAGGTAGAAGACTTACCAGAGACAGGCACAGACTTAATCATGTGTAATATGTGTAACAAAAGTTGTTGCTACAGAGCTTTTACTATGCCATAATAATTTTCCATGTAATGGATTGTCACCATGGGTACAAGGCATTTTAAAATAGCTCGACTTCATCCCCTTCTGGTGGCACCCAGCAGTCCTCCTCCAATTCATATATGGTATATAAATCTAATTATATTCCAGCTTCCTTATTACTTGACCAATTTTATCAACAAATGTTTGACTTTTAAATGTGCGTGTATTATTTTCTTAAAAAAACAGAAAAAAACTCTTGTCTACCAAGTAGAATAAGCAACAGTTCAGAAACCATTCTTCCTATTAGCTGGCACCATGTGGCAAAAATGGTCTATCAAATACCCAGCTGTACCAGCTGATGAGGGGTTTCAAGTTTGATCAAGTTGGCTGGTGTTTTGGCAGCTGGTTAGATCTAACTGGATAAAAGGCATCAATCCTAAGCACAGGGCACATCAACATTTATGACCAGTTTAAGGTGAGAAACTTGAAATGCACTAACTAGCTATGCTAAACATAGCTAAGGGACATTTAGGCTAAATTATTAGCATTTCTTTATAATCTAGGCTCAGCATGCAGTAGTTTCCAGTTGTCATTATTTTGCGTAGTCATTCATAAACCATGAAGAACATGCATGCGCTCCTATGGGGAGACAACTGCAAGCCATTTCCCACCAGTCTTCCATCCTTGAAAATAAAAACAAGTTGCGACGAACCATAGCTGCTGACGAGTTTAATTTGCAGTGGTGATAATTGTTTGCATTTGATTTCAGCCAAATTTACAATGTGTAGAAATCAAAACAGTATATTTGAAAGTGAAGTCACACATTCATAATTGGGAGGTCAGTTTTCTCCCCCCTAACATTTGGTTTTCTCCCCCAAATCTACACACCTTTACATGTTCACCCTTTTTCTTCCCATTCCCCCTTAAGTCTATTTCCTGACCATTACCAGAGTCACTGAAATTCTGAAGTTGTGTTGTGCTAATTATGAACCAGTGCAGTCTTGGGGTCAGTGTACCCAATTCCCATTGCCGAAATACCATCAGTGCCATTTTATTGTACTTGGGGAATTAGGAAATCATGTAAATTTTCTTCCATTTAATTTTTTTTTTTAAAGAGTGGAGGGTTTTGTCTGTTGGGCCAATATTGTTGATAATTTTTTTAATAGGCTTGGCTACTCACCTATTTAATATTTACATAATCTGGCATTGTAAAGAGTACAGAGGTGATTCTTGGCCATTTTAGTCAAACTGTAAATGCCAATTTCAAAACTGAACCTCGATGCCATCTTTATATATATACGCAACCCCAGACAATAGTGATGACAGCAATTTTTTAAAAGCCATTTTAGGTGATATCCACAAAAGTGTCTCTTGTATTTCAATCTTGGATATTGTATTTAAATAATATCCAATAATGCATAGAAAAAAAAAAAAGAAGGCCAAAAGATTTTAAATTATGGTCCAGGTCAGTGTTTCTCAGAAGTCATTTATTCTGACATGCTAAAAGGGAATAAGTTACACTTCATAGAACATCCAGCAGTAAAATACTTTAAGCTGGTCAGGAGTAAAGGAAAGGAAGTTGGTGAAGAAAAAAGGAGCGGGATGCGGGACAACCCTGAAGACTATGTTACTGGTGCATTGTAGCTAAAATCAGAAATTCAAGCTGATCTTCCCTCGAAGGACCCAAACATGTACAAAAAGAAACCCTACAATATACTTTTTGCAATAAAGAAGAACATGGAAAAAAAAGAATATGGTGCAAAAGACCACCACTGGAAGAAAAAAAAATAATAATAAAATGCTCCTCGCAGTCCCATGGGTGTTCTCCAACAGAATGAGCTTCACCTCAAGGAGCAACAAAAACACATTTTCCCTAAACCAATTTATTCAAAAGAAAGCTCTATAAACATTTTTCTGATTAAAAAAAAAGCACTGTGGCTATCAATGAGTTTTTGTTTTTATGTAATGGAAGAAAAAAAAACCCCTCAGATCATTTATGCATACAATTTCTTCTAAGCACTTAACATAAGTTTACTGAACTGATGTCTAATTTATATGAATATGCTTCTGTGGAACTCATTCTTTTATTCATTTTATATTTCTGAATATCAAGTACAATAACTGTTAATGCAGCTTTCTAGAGAGAAATCTAGTAGTCACTAGAATTTTTCATCTTCACATTAGAAGCTCTTCTACAACATAAAAGCAGGCAGAGTCTTGTGTTTTCCTCATCTTTTAAAACGATAGATGCCTGCTTAGAAATGGCCAGAATTCTGTTCATGACAAGATTTAATTTTAATTTTAGAAGAAAACTGCTCAATCTGACAGTTTGAGCTCATGACAGCCAGTGATATAAGACAAGTTTTCCTGAAAAGGTTTTCCTGAATGAGACAACTCAAACAAACCTTCCATTTGCACAGTTGCACTCTCAGAAAACAAATCATTTTCTGAAGATTTTGAAGAATCTTTCTGGAAAAAGTAAGGGAAGGCAGGGACAGACACAGGCTAGAAAAGATTACTTCAAATTCCATACCAAACCTCTCCTCTTTGTGGCTATACTATATACATAAACAATATATAGATACATGCAGAGCATGTTACCTATATATACTGATTACATACATAGTATATGAAACCTAGTTCTTTTAAGAGGCAAACAATGATGTGGTGAATTTGATTCTAAATGCTGGGATGTGATCTGAAGGCAAATCCTGCTAGACCTCTCTTCTCTTCTTTGCTTTGTTAAACTGCCTTAATGCTTAGAAACCTGAAAGAGAGAGAGAGAGAGAAAGGGGTTAAACATCGAGTTTAAATGAACCTCTACTGTCAATGTAGCTACAGGTCCTGGAAACAAACAAACAAAAAAAGTCACTGATGCAATGAAATAATCTTGGCCCTTGCTGGAGTGACGATAGTTAGAAGAGCCAAAGCTAGTCTCAATATAAGCCCCATGTACCAGCAGCCTCCTCCAACATAACCAAAGTTTAAAATATACAGTTGATCCTCACATTAGCAGTCTAATTGGGGGGGGAGGTTGTCCATTGACTTGAATTGTCCAATGAGAAGTGTTTTAGTGGGGGCGGGGGTAAAATAGTGGAAATACAAGGAAAAAACACCACTAAGGTCCATAAGAGCGCTCCCCATATACTGCACACGACACGCAGCGTAACAACCAACATAAATAGGTAAGTACATTAAATACTAATGGAAATAAACATGCAAATACAATTGTAAATGTTCTTCTCGGTGTTTCCACACCATGCTCCTCACAAACACGAGAGACCGAAACATCAGACGACTTAATGAGCTCTAATTTCTGGCCAATACTAAGACTGACACGTTTTCTTTTACCACTAAACTTATCTTTGGGTGATAGAATAATTGCACTGGGCAGAAAAAACAGTGAAAAACACCAAATAATCGCCGAGAATACAGTATAGCTTCACAACGACCACAGCTCACCCGATTCTTAGAAGCAACTAGTAGCATGCCCGCCACCGCCGCCTAGCAGACAATCGCTGACACCCGGGATTTTTAAACTTTCGTACCAGACATTTTGGATAATGGATTATGTATTCAGGCCAACAGATTTTGTCCGTTGCATCAGATATCCGTTAATGTGGTGTCCGTAGATGAGAGGATCAACTGTATACATTAAAAGTCTTTTGAACATGCATCTGTGAAATTCTATTCAGGTTTTAAAAGGTTCCTCATGACCAATTTCAGAGAATACTTACTTTCAGATGCATTCTCAGATACTTTTTCATTAAAACCACAAGCACTGTGAAAGTTTAAATAAAAATAAAAAAAAGGCTCCTTTAAATTTTGAGACAGTAAAACCAAAATTGTGATGTTTCTGCTGTCTATAAGTTAAACCGTTTCAGATATTAAGGGGTATATGAGAAAAAGATATGAAAAGGTGTTGCAGAATAAATTTATGTTGACTAAAACCTCCAGCAACCTTCTACAAATCATGTTCTATAGTGACTACTGAAGGGAAATAAAGGCATACTTTATTTTATTTTGGGACATCAAGCATTGTATTAGGGCTTTACACAGTATATACACACCTTTCTTTAATTTATGTCAGCTACCATCAAGTGTGAGGTGCACTTCAATAATTCAATTACTTTATGTCGTAATGTCTTACCTTCTGTGGTGCATGGTACCCTATTACTGACAAGCAACATGAAATGAGCTGTCCTTCTCTTCTATGCTTCTACACCCCATATATCGTCATGTAAGAAGTGTAACATTTTCAGCACCATTAACATTACTTCCTAACATCTACATACAACGGTGCCAGAATTTTTTTTTTAGCTACTTGGAAAACTTCCATTTGAATTTAATGTTCCTGGACATCTTTTCTATGGAATGACACCATATACAGTGGAGATCAAAATTAGAGAACGTACAATTTCCTAAATGTCAAGGTAACTGTGTAGTGACCTTGACATTAGGAAATTATTCAAACAGTAGTAAAAGAGCAGTATTTTAACCATACGTTATTAGTTCCATAAATTCAGAAGCACAGTATAAGAAACTTGAGATATTTGAAAAAAAGAACACAGAGCAAAATTAGAGAAGAACAATGACTGTAGCAAGAAGAAGAAGGATCACAACTAAATTTCCTGAAGGTTACAACAGTCAAAAATTAATAGGAAGTGTACAGGCCGATGCTTTGAATGACTTCAGCACATCTGTAGCCACAGGACATCACTAGTCTCTTACACAGGTCACTGGAGTGATTTTAGTCCACTCTGCTTGCAGTCTCCTCCACAGTTCAGTGACTGTAGTGGGTTTCTTAGCCATTAGCTTTGTCACCAAGGATTTTCCAGAGGTTTTCTATTGGAAGGACTATTGGATCACGACTCTGGGCTGGCAATTTCATAATTTCAAAGTTTTCAGTTTCAGGGAAATGCTTTAAACCCTTTTGCTGTGTGACAGGGGACATTGTCCTGCATGAACATTGCTGGCTGATGAATGCAGGGAAGGAACCACATGTCAAAGAACATTCTGGTAAACATCTGCATTCACTCTGCCATGTAGCTGTACAAGAGTCCCAACTCCTGCTGCAGAGAACATTCCCCAAACCATCACACTTCCTCCTCCATCTTTCACGGACTTCTTAACACGGTTGGTGTTCAGTCTTTCCCAGTTTGAGAAACAATGTTTCCCTTTCAGACCCCAATAAATTAAACTTGCTTTCATCACTAAAGTGAACTTTGGACCAATTCTCCTCCGTCCATACAACATGCTAGTCTAGCCTTCTGATTCTTCTTGCTCATGACAGGTTTGGTCACTGCAGAGTCGGCTGAGAGTCCAAATGCTCTTAAACATCGAAACATTTGACGAGACAGATCCTTACCTCGTTCAGCACTGAAATGGTGAGCAATTCCAGCTGTACTGCTAAAACGATTCCCAACTGATATTCTCCACATCACCCTGTCCTCTCTTGCATTTGTCTTTCATGGACGTCCAGCCTTCTTGGGGACTTGAGTTTGTGACATTGTAAAGGTGCAATAATCTAGAAATCACAGATTTGGAACAACCAACTTCTTTTGCTTTGGCTGATAGGGTCGTCCCTTTGGCCTACATCAGGACAACCTGTAGCCGGAGGGTTTCAGTCAATTTAGAATGGCCGAGCATCTTGCAAAATCATTGATAACTGGAAAGTTAGGCTGCCGGTTAAATAGGGCCTTCAAATTCCAAAAATCTCAATCAAAGAATACCAATCTATGGTGTCTTGACTTCTCAACGTATGGCATCTACTGGTCATATCTTGGTGCCAGATACCACAGGGCACCTTCAGATACCTTTGAGTCCATGACTTGGTGGATCAAAGCTGTTCCAATTCCTTTGAGATTCTGGTCCATGTTGACAATACTGCATGATGCAATTCCTGCAAGATTTTTCAGGGGCACCTTCCTGCTGTGCATCTCCTGTTCTACCACATCCCAAATGTGCTCTATTGGATGCAGATCTGGTGACTGGGAAGGCCACTGAAGAACACTGAACTAAGGGTCATATTCATGAAAGCAATTTAAGATAACTTTTGCTTCATGACATGGTACATCATCATGCTGACATCTAACAATTGTGCCCACGGTCTGCAACAATACACAAACAGGCTGTGGCATTCGTGTGATAACTGATTAGTATCATTAATAATTGACTGGTATTAATGGCAGTGGTTCCCAAATTTTTTCAGCAACTGTGAAATATGGTCTCGCCCTGAGACACAAACTTACAATATTCTCTCTCTTGCATCAGCCCTGAACACCTACACTTAACAGTTTTACTAATGACTTATTTTACAGTGATGCTGTTCTGGCATTAACACACATTTAATTAGGAGGTATGGTATGTAGCTGGTTAAAGTTTTCAATCATCAGTTCTATTCATCATTTGGTTTTTGAAGGAACTAGTCTGAGATTATGCTGAACATTTAGTTTGTTTCTGTATTTGTCTTTTTTTTTTTTTTTTTTTTTAAACAAATGCTAGAGTGGAAAACCCTGATTCCCAACGGTATGTGGTTTCAAATCGAATCAAAACATCTCCAGCTTTTTTTAGCCAAGCAAGAGAACTCTACCTGCTGGAGACGAGCAATGCAAAACTGAGAGTGGTTGTCTCAAACAGAATTTTACTGCCACTGTTAACCTACAGTATGACCAGTGCCTCCAACACTCCCAGACAGCCTCAACTCTACTGATAGCACATCTCTCTCCCAACAAAGGCTTTGGGATCCCTGCGATTCACTAACTTTTGAATGTTCTCTACCATGTCCTTGATTCTGGTTTCAATCATGTTATTTGAGAGTAGGACAGACTCAGCTTTGTTTGCTGCATCTTAACCCAAAACAGACAGACACATCAGTGGGGTCCCAAAAATGGGGCTGACATCAATGAGACACAAAAATGGGGCTTCTTTGACTTTGCAATATGAAGGCTGACTTGGTATGACGACTCCAGTGCTGCTCTATTCTCTTTGAATGCCTGGTGGATCACTGACAGGATCACTAAATTACCACGCCTCTTCTTACTCCCACCAGACCAGGCTCACACACAGCCATTTGTCTGGCATGGAAAGCAACACACTTGACTAGTATAAACACCCATATTATTGACTTTCACCATCAAAACAATGTTAATGCACTTTGCTGTCTAATATACATTAGTTACACACCAGCAAGGTGGAGAGAGACTGTCAACATATTTGTTGTGGCTAACTAGATAGCATCAGCAATCAAGGCTAACTCTGGCATGTTAGCTAGGTAGCAACATAGATTAACCTGTGTTTTTATTAAGAAAAAAAAAAAAAGGCACAACACAAGCAATTCGAATGCTAAACGGACACCAACCCAAATATGAGTGACCTTTTCCATTGTTAAAACACTGCTTTTTTTGAAGGACTCTTTGCAAATGAAATAATCTTTAGACTTGCCCCAATGCCACACATTTTGATCTTCAGACTTTTGGTACTAAGCGCCTTCCACATAAAACACACTGAGGTCTTTCCTTCATTCCAAATGGCAACGGTGAAGCAAACATATAATTTCATCCTTATATTTTTGCTAAGACATCATGCAATGGAGAGAGAAAATCGCAAACTACGCACATACAGTGGTGCTCGAAAGTTTGTGAACCCTTTAGAATTGTCTA
>JAQLOM010000002.1:9676022-9687823 GCA_030068315.1 Chrysichthys thysi
AAATAAATTTTAATAATCCCCTAAGACAAATACAGAATTTTTTCACAGCTGACGCTGCATGTGGTAATTGTTGGTCCATTTTATACAGAAGAAATTCAAATGTCATGCCTGAATTATGACTGAAGCACTAGTCATACAAACTCAGCTCCTGAATCAATTGGTGACGTTCTCGGGGAGTCTTGTGAGCTTATAAAATGGGACTGGCCCACACACAGCAGGACAACTTTTCTCCATCGAAAATATCAAAGAACAAGGCAGTTGCATGGATTTTGCAGCAACAACAGTTCATGATGCAATAGACTACTAGCCCAACTAGCTAACGGTAAACTGCGTTCCATCCACACTACAGGGTCCAAGCTGGTTTCTCTGCAGACCTGGACACTACGGTCAACTGAGAGCCCTGCACATCCTAAACGTGAGCCTTCAGTAAGATGCAAGCGACGCAGTCGTGTTTTCAGTGTGTTTTTGGGAGCTTCATGTAAATCTGCCCTTAGACTTTATATACGCAAGTATTAGCTTTAAATTCATCACGTACAGACATTGGTTTGTTAAATCTAATACACTGACTATACTGTGCATGATCTGAGAAAGTAAACACATCACTAATACCAGTTAGCCATCTAGCTTGTTGCTAACAAATATGAACATGGAGCCTCCATTTTCCCCCACTACTTCTGTCAAATGTGGTGAGGTTGAAAATAATTCCCACTGGCAATCTAATTCAGCATTATATTTCACATGAATCCATGCAGCATTCATTTTTGTTTTTTGGTTTCATATAGAAAAACGAATGAACGGATGATACAGGGATTTATATATACACTCATTCTTCTGATTTCCAATGCCATATCTCTGAAGTGACATAAGCACACTGTAGTGTTTGGAAACAATGCAGACTGTAGGGGGCATTTATTGACTTGTGTTTTTCCTTCATATTGGTTTAAACATTTAAATACCATCTACGGATGTTAACGTACAATCTCAATTAGAACGTTTTGAAAACCGAGTTAAAACATTAATTCAAATGAACTGAATCTGATTTATGTACCCAATTAATAAATGACGGCTGTGTATATCACTGCAATTTTATCACTGGGTAAAAATAAATTAATTCTCATCACTCGATTTAAGCATCTTTCTACATTGATAGGCATCATTTAAAGGTTGGAATAATATTTGGCACTTATAAGTCATATTTTTAAGACTATTTATTTTTAAAACTCTAAAAGATTTACCTTAACCCAAGAAATTATACTGAAACTAAATTATCTTGTTATATAATTCATGATTAAAATAGGCTTTGGAACTTCTCGATACAATAGTGCTTGGCCACATTCCGGTAAGGCCTTGTCACATGCACACAAAAACATTCTAAATAAATAAATAAATAAATAAATAAATAAATAAAGGGGGGGGACAGAGCCACTGTCAAGTGAAACTAGAACTCAAACATGCATTAGGTTCTACTTGAATGTATTTCACATGCACATTTCACTACAAAAATCACTCAGTAGCAACATGCATGATGCTGTGTTAGTAAAGGAAAAGGAGCTGCTGCAGCAAAAATAGCTTAGATACCTGCAGTTGTATGTGCGAATTTCCTTGTTATCCCTTTTGCACTTCACGGCTACAAAGATCATCGTGATAAACAAAATAGCAGCAATGGAACCCAAAGCAATGATGAATATGAGAGACAGATTTACTGGTCCGATCTGCTCCTGTGTGTTGAGGTCCGGAGAGAGGTAGACAACGATGTACGCAGAAGCAGATAAAGATGTCTGGCCATGGTCATGGGCCACAACAGTGATTTGATAGGAAGGCTTGGGGTTTTCTCCAAACATTTTTGTGGTCCGCACCTCACCATTAATCTGGTCAATTTCAAAGTATGCCATGTCTCCTTCTGAGATGGAATACGTCAGTCTTCCATTTTCTCCCTCATCATAGTCATCAGCCTTGATCTGAGTAACCAAATAACCAACTCCAGCATTTTTGGGTATAGAAACTTCTGCAGTGCCGTTAATGAGTGGTGGGGTTGTCATCACAGGTGTGTTATCATTTACATCCAGAACAACAATGCGCACAGTGGCATTACTTGTTAATGAAGGATCTCCTCCATCTTTGGCAGAGACCTTAAACTCAAATGTCCGCGTGTCTTCATGATTAAAAGCCCTGACCCCGTAAATTTCACCATTTGAGTTTACAGTAACATACGACTCCACTGACATTCCTCGAACATCTGACTTGATGATTTCATAAGAGACTGTGCCATTCATGCCCAGGTCAGGGTCTCGAGCAGACACTGCAAGTAGAAATGCACCTGGGACATTGTTTTCCAGCACCATTGCTTGGTAATGTGGCTTTGTGAAATAGGGGGGGTTGTCATTTTCATCGGTTACTTTAACCGCAAAAGACTTTGAACTTCTCAGTGGAGGATAACCACCATCCTCAGCCGAAATAGTAAGATTGTACGTGTCTCTCTGTTCCCTGTCTAGTCGCCCGTCAACAAGTAACGTGGAGAAGCTCTCGAACTCATTGAGTCTGAAAGGCACGTTGCCCTGCAGTCTGCACTGCACTTTTCTGTTCGCACCTGAATCATTGTCTGAAACTCTCACCAGTGCGATGACATATCCAAGAGGCGCGTTCTCACTGACCTCTACCATCTCACTGTTTTCAGACAAAAGCTTAATTTCTGGTGCGTTATCATTCACGTCTACTACATTGACGATCACTTTGCTGTGAGCCGGGATGGAATTCGGACCCAGATCTTTGGCTTGAACGTCTATTTCATGCACACGCAGTTCCTCGTGGTCTAAATTCCCATTGACGCTTATGACCCCCGTTTTCGGATCGATTTTGAACATTTGTTTAGTCAGGTTGGACACAAAATTAATAAAGGAGTACACGATCTCACCGTTCGTTCCTTCGTCTGGGTCGGTGGCATTCAAGTCTATGACTAGTGTATTAATCGGAGAATTTTCCATCACATTAACGGTGTACACGGGCTCGTCAAAGACAGGGTTATTATCATTGGAGTCGATGATTTTGATATTGAGTTGGACGCTGCCGGTCTTTGGGGGTTCTCCTCCATCCTCGGCTGTAATTTCAAACGTGTAATGAGACTTGGTCTCCCTGTCGAGGGTCTTTTCTACGATGAGCTCGGCTATTTTAGACCCGTCTCCCCTGGTTTTGATCTCCAAGCCGAAGATATCGTTGGGGGTGATGGTGTAGGTCTGAACGCCATGGCTGCCCGAGTCCGGGTCGCTTGCGCCCTCTAGTGGAAAGCGCGTGCCTGGAGCGGCGTTTTCCGAGATCTCGATGTCAATATGGCTGGTGAGGAATCGAGGCGCGTTGTCGTTCACGTCCAGGATCTCGATTTTAATCACGCAGATTTCCATCGAGTTGGACATTACCTCCAGAGAAATGACGCACTTCGGGGTCTGTCTGCAAACGGCGTCGCGGTCGATTTTCTGCTTAGTGAGCAGCAGTCCTGCGGGGCTCAGGTTCACCCAGCGCGGCTCGGAGTTGGAGATCACGCGCAAAACAGGCTGCCGAGTCCCCAATGCGAATCCAGCCATTTTCGCGTCAGCCGTGACATTGGCGATTTTCGTCCCCGCGCGCAGTTCCTCCTCCACGGTGTATTTCAGGTTGAACACGGCCCTGGCGCAGCTCCAGCACGTCACAAAGCACAGAATCACTCGCACGGAATCCATGTCCTTACAGCGCCGAGAACCTGTTGATGTCTTCCGCTTCTCACTCATCAGCCGACGGGGCAACAGGCAGGGCGCACATCCCGGCGGGCTCTCTTTATATGGGGCTGTGGAAGCGAGATCGGCCCTAAGCCTGGGGTTTCATGGGAATGCTTCAGACTGGGGGGAGGGGGGGACAAACAAACAAACAAACAAACAAATAAACAAACAAAAACTTCCAGCGGCTTAAGATTTTTTTTCCTTGCAGGTCATTTTTACGTCATCGAAAAACGACCTGCAAATAATAATAATAATAATAATAATAATAATAATAATAATAATAATAATAATAATAATACCAGTGCAGCCCGTTGTGAACGACACGCAGACGGCATCAAAATCTAAACCCGTGAAAATGCCCTGACTGCATTCGAGCACATCGAGCAGGATGTCGGATCACGGGAGCCGACCATTTTGTGACTTGGGGAAAAAATTCGTCGCCGCGGATGGAGAGAGATTATACATCCCAGTTCGAGCGCATCAGCTCGGGTCCGGGGGCGGACGGGTTCGGGTGGAATTAACTGCTTTTCTGACCGGAAAAAAAGCAATATATTGCTATGAAGATGAAGATGAAGATGGAGATGAAGATGAAGACGCGTCCCCTGTTCAGCCCGGTATGAATGGCCTGCTACACGCCGGAGCCCAAATCCACTGAACCGGTGAAGAATCCAGACCGACAGGAACAGGGCGAACAGTTGCTCATACTCCGAAACAGGAAAAGTGATGATGATCGATCAGACGCGGATCCGTAATGAGGATCCGAGTCCCAGTATCCCAGCCGAGGCAGATCCGGGCTCTGCAGCCCCCAGCGCCGGGCAGCTTTCTGCCAGCAGATTTATTCAGACAAAAATTTGCGCCCTGTTAGAAGGTTTCAGCGCACTCGCGAAGAAAATGCTCATTTAGCGTCATGCCTTGGTTTATGTGGTAATCCTGGGAGCTAGTTTGAGGTGGGGGTCCAGTGTGTGAGCGAAGATGGTTGGATCCGAACCAGGCTGTGAGTACAGCTCGCTCCGGGCGCTCAGTGTTCAGCAACACACCGAAGCTCGCCTCTATCAGAATCCGCAAGGTGCTTCAGCCAATCAAAGCACAGCCTGCCGAGTGGGCGTTGCCCAAAACTCACTGAAATCGGCCAGAAAACCGAGCGACATGAAGCTTCCTGGAGAGGAGGGGGCGGGGCCAATCGTTGTCCCTAGCGACTACAGGCTTTTAACTCATTCTAAATGTAATTTGGACCACAGTGATAAAGGTTCAAATGTTTCGTTTTTTCGTCTTAGTTCCCTCATTTGACCAAATGGTCAAATAGGGAATGTCCCCACCTTGCCTGTTTTCTTTGGATTGTTAAATATGACCTGGTTATAACATGACTATTGTGGGCTGATATTGTTGATATCTGTACATTTTAATATTCTGAAGGCTTTGTGTCTCTAACAACAAGGACCTAACAAGCACAAATAATATTTCTGTAAGAGAAAATACGGGAAACAGGTTATAAACCGAAGGCGTGTAATAGATCTACACTCTGGCAGAGACTTTTAATGTCCCAATATAGATAGAAGGTGGATCTATCTGTGTTGCACTTAGTGGTGCTAGTGGTTAGATCTGGACTTTTTTTCGTCCTTATTTAAATGTTTTCTTTGCATTATATTAGTGCTTTGCTTCGTCTGCTGCTATTCTGACGCTGGCTTCATGTTTGTAGGATCTGTTGGTCAGGTGAAGTACGAAAGAAGACATATTGGGGTGCACTGGGACCTATTTCACATATAATATGTAGATGAGACATTTGTGCTTATATTTGCTTGGTAATATATTTTAAAATCTAAAATCGTTTAAGGGGTTGTTGCAGTTAGATTATTTCTGAGTTACTGTCGTCACCGTTTATCCCCTCACACCCCATCACATGCAGCAGAAAGAGAGGACCCTTGGGAGGGTAAAACAAGTGCATTTTTAGAGTCACAAGGGTGACCCCTAGTGCCCTTTTACTTTTTTGTTACCCAGGGATGCAGTAGAGTTAACTGAGTAATTTATTCTACCTGGCTATTAAACAACAATTGGCTTTGTAAAATATAACCTTTGTTGAAATCTTCATACTACCGTTTAAAGTGTGGGTAACATGATTGTAAAAGTTTAAGAAATTCAATATGATTTCAGATGGCAAAAGTTCTCTTATAAGACCGCACCCTTGCTTCAGTTCTGGCCCACTTCTGGCTGGGCCCCCAGCCCACAACTGGCCCAAACAACGAACTCAAATAATTTGCTCTGGCCCAGAGCTGGTCCAAACACTGTAAAATCATGACACTTATCAATGCTTTTGGCCCAGATCTGAACCACTTACTGTAACACTGATCTGACTGAGCATGAGCTGAGTGTCTGCATGGTTCCTGGGCCGGGTGTGGCCCATAAACTGTCAAATGTGCTTGAAATGAAAAAACATTGAAAACTGGTATTCTGTTTAAAAATGTTATTTTTATTAACAGTTATAACAAGCACAACCTAAGAGAGCAAAAAACATATAACAAAATAAAGCAGTACCTTTGAGTAATAAGCAAATAGCAATAAAAAATTGATATTCTAAGTTATGTAACCTTTTTACAGATTTTTTTTTTACCTGTCTTTCATTGAAACATGTAAGGTTGTTATGGAGGTCTTAAGCATTATTTAAACATGTCTTCTGAAAAAGAAATTCTTTATGTCCACGCAAATATACTTACCAATCACTACTCCTCTCAGGTGCAAGGTGGCCAAAGAAGTCTTTGACCCCTCTTGTAGTCATGCACATCAGCCCCACCAATAAGCCCCAAAAACTTTATCTAAAATAGATTTTAAAAGAAAATTCTCAACTGTGTGATGAAGGTACCATTACTGCTGTTCAGCATACATTGTGACTGACATACCAAAGGTTTGTCTCTGGTCATGGGTAGGGTTGGGAATCGAAACCCATTTTATTCTATTCACTGTTTAAGGTTGATATGCTATGTTGTTTAAATAATGAATAATTAAATAATGAATCACATTAACCATTACAATCTATTACCTGGCTTATATGATAAATTGCCTGATATTTCAGTGGGTATGTTGTGAAAATGGGGCCAATGTCCAGACAAAAGTTGCAAGGACCGGATTTCGTTCTCAGTCTGATCCTGTATTTATACACACATTGTATGTTTGCATGATAGTAGTGTGTGTAACAGAGGATAATAGCATATGTATGCAACCAGGGTTCAGATTATGAGGAGATGGCAGGGTCTGACCCTCACAACAACTAAGATTTAGATCCCCCTCTCAAAAAAAAAAAAAAAAAAAGAGGTAAAACAACAGTTTGGGGGAATTAAACATTTATATACTATTTACCTGTAATTATAAATATTATAATGCATTTCCCATATTCATGTCTAGAAGAATTTTGTAATACAATTTCAGGCACCCCTAAAGTGGACATAATTTCTTAACCTTGATGGTAGTGACTTGTGTCCTCATTAAGGTCTATGCTCCCATGCATCATGCAAGCCAATGGAGACACCTGTAGGTTAATCAGCTATTTAGCTTGTTGTATATTCTTTACTTTCTTACCTCCAGGGAGTCTGAAATAGATTGTGCCAAGTGTCTATGAATGAATGCTGTTCGCTAAATTCCTTTTGCCTTAAATTATAGCTTGCTAACTAGCATTAAAGGTTTAAAAAGGATTAAAAAGGCTTTGTTTGACAAGTACAAGTTAATGGGAGGTGTAGCAACTTTGCCAGGATCTGAAAGAAGCATAATGTCTTCCTCGGCTTGGATAGTCAGGAACAACACAGCAACCATCAAGGCAAAGACCTGCCATCCTGCCATGAACTCGAAGCTGCTTGAATGCAGTCTACACTCAAGCTAGTTTTACATGACCATGGACCAAGACTACCGTCCTCCGTGTCTGCTCCAAAGCCAACACCTTAAAGTTTGACTGATGCTTGCAGCTGACCACACTGACAAAGAAAAAGCCTTCTGGATAAATGTTTTACAATTAAATTAGACAAAGATTGAGTTGTTTGGCCACTATGACCAAAGGTATTTGGTTCCCTTTAAAATCTGCAATAGTTACCCTTTCTTTTCTAAATAAAATATAACAAAAATATATCTGGTCAAACTGTCAAGCAATACTATTTGGTGCTCACCTGTTTGTAAAGAAATCACACAAAATGTTTTCTAGCTTGAGACAATAATTTGTTTATTTTCGTGGAACTTGAAGATGACAGTGTGGAGAAAGGTTTTAATGGTTGAACTAGAAGAGAGAACATCATTTATTAAACAACAGGAATCCATTACGCTTTATAAAGAATGATTTCTGAAGACATTATGCTGTCAGCTAAATCTGAAAGAAAAACAAACAAATAAGTTACAGCAATATGGCATTACTATTAAAACACCACCAGGAACCATTAGGGCCCAATCCTGCCGTCCTGCAATTAACTGGAAGCTGCTGGAACACGGTCTAGACTCAAGTTTGCTTTACATCACTATTGACTGAAGCTGCCATCCAAGAAAGAAGTGTCTGCTCCAAAACCAACACCTTCAAGCTTGACTGAAGTTTGCAGCTGACCACAGTGACAAAGAAAAAGCCTCCTTGATTAATGTTTTAAGGTCACATTAGACAAAAAATGAGTTCTTTGGCCACAGTGACCAAAGATACCCAGAAACACTGCACTAAGCATAATGGTGCTCTGGGATTGCTTTGCTGCCAGTGGAACCGGTGCATTGCACAAAATGGATGGAATTATAATGTCAGACCAACAGAAACAACAAGACAGTGACCTCAAACACACACTGGTTGTGGAATCAATAAAGCAGGCTACATTTAAGCTATGTGGACTATGCTTAAAAGTCGAGTCCGTGCCTAGAAACACAAATTTTACTGAATTCTACCAATTTTGCCAAAAAGAGTGGTCAAATATCCACCCAGAAGCTTGTTGGTCAAGGTGAAACTTGATAAGGGACATTTAACCAAATATTAGGTGTGTTGTGTATTTCTGATCCTGTATGTACAATTTTGACCCTGTGTTGATTTCAGAAAACCCCAAAATAAATTACAACCTGGGCAAACAATGTTTTTTTTTCTATTAAAGATGTACATTCAATCATTCTTCCCCAGAAAATGAACTGTTCAAGAAATCACTGAAAGCCCAATACTGCCCTGACATTCATGAGGGCTGTAGGTAATCTTCTGACTACAACTGCATCACAAAAAGTCCATACTTCCCTCTCCTACAGTACAGTAAATCATTTACATCTAACAATGTGTGCATTAACTGCTGTGATAGAATATCAGAATGTGCCAAACACTATGCACATGTCCTCCCAGTCATGTACCATGTCCACCCTGTCATGGTAGAATTGGAAAAAGAAGGAAAAGTTTTTGTAATAATTGTAATAATTAATATTTCACTGTGAAATATTTCACTGACTTCCAATTAGTCACAGACACAGTCTCAATGTTTAAGTTTAAATTATTTTAATCAAGCCTTTTGGCAATAGATTTTTATTAGGTAAAGGAGCCGATTGGGAGGGTTCTTGGGCATAGAATGTTTTGGTAAACGGGGATGTCTGGATGCTGTTGCTTTACGACAATATCCTTTGTTAAAGTACTATACAAATAAAATTGAATTATGACGGTGTGTACATGTTAATCTTGACAACTACTGTATATCTTGACAAATATAAAAAGCTTTTTAATTTTCTGACTTGTTGGCAGAGCAGCATGTGGGGCATGCCAAAATCATATATTGTACAACCAACGAATGAAACTGGTAAAAATAAGAGAAGCACAAGAGACTTATCACTGTATTGAAATAGGTATAAATATTTGTGTATTTTAACGAAACCTCAGAATTTCATTATTTTGCAATATGTTCATGATGACTGAGTGATTCAGATGACAACACCAAAGGCATTTTATTGTGATTTTGATCCTATTATGCAAATGTTAAAAAAAAAAAAAAGAAAGAAAACCTCAATTTTTTCTTCCAAAATCATATCAGCACAAAGTGTAAGCAATATTGTGCTGGTGATAGAATTAATCCTAACATACCTGGATCATACCTGGAAGTCTCAAGGGTCTCCCACAGTGCCTGTACATTGTGATCAGTCATGGTCTGTGCAAGTTGAGCTCTGTGTGTAATGTATTGGAACTCAAACACCTGCACACGCACACACACATATACATACATTATACACTATATATAATTAACTTTGTAGTGAGCATACACCTACTTTCTGTGTCTCTGTGTGTTCAGTCCCTGGATCCTGGGGCCGGATCCGTGCAGGCGAGAAACTTTCACCCACTGAAGTCAGATTGAACCTGAAAGAGCAAGATTGTCTTGAACAGTTAGATTTTGTTATAAAATGTTGGTGTTAGAAGTGGGACAGCAAAAAGGGTAAACAGACTTTTGTTCGTTGTCTCTCACCCAATTTGATGTTTGACATTTTGCATAGTTACATGGATTTATGAATTCCTTAGGTGCTACACTGGTTATAAATTGAGGTTTCAAAGGAATAAAAGTTATCCCTTTCAATCCATGTTGAGTTTCCTTGGGTGTCTCGGTTAAATAGTTGTCTCTTTTTCCCCCTACATCTATGTAGAGTTTCCCTAGGTGCTACGCTGTTTATAAATTAAACTTTCAAGAGATTTAAACTCTTTCAGTCCAAGTAGAGATTCCTCAGATGCCTTAATTTTAATTCTCTCTGGGGTGAAGTTTTGCTGCCTGCTTGTGTTGTTTGTGTTGTATTGTTTGTGCAAATTCACCACTTGCTTGTGTTATCTGTTTGGATCCAGTGCCTGCACATTTTGTCTGCTTTGTGTGCATTTGCTTTGTGTTGTATGCTGTTTGCGTAAATTCAGCATGTGTTTTTTCCTGTGTTATCTGTTGTTTATGTGAATTCAGCATGCCTGCTTGTGTTGTCTGCATGAATTCAGTGATTGGTTGTGTTGTCTGCTGTGTTCTCTATTGTCCGCATGAATTCAGTGCGACTGCTTGTATGTCCACTGTGTTATCTGATGTCTGCATGAATTAAGTGCAATTGCTTGTGTTGTCTGCTGAATTACCTGCTGTTATGAATTTATCAGACCTATTTGCATTATTGTGTTTTTTCATGTAAAACCCATACTGGTATTGGGTCTAAGTCAACTATTCCAAAAACGGGAAAGACGACTCTTATGGAGATGTTTTGAATTCAGTCATGGTTATGCTGCTGAACTGTTTTACTAACAATTTGGCAGCTTGGACTCAGGCTGCAGGATTTATTCATTAGCCTCAAAATGTCTTTTTTTTTTTAACCTCGGTCTGTTGAGAACTGCTAATGCATGGTTTGTGTATATACAGCCCTTACATTTTGTGAGTAGAACCCTGGTACTGAAACCATGTCTGGGTCTTACTGCTCTGTAAGCATTCGAAAATGCAGCCTGGCTCTCTAATTCAAAAGTGTGTTTAATTTGGCAGTTGCACATATATTAAATACTGAATCTGTCAAAGTGGTGTTTCCCTTAGAGACAGCCTGTCCTGGAAAAAAATGCAGGTAAAGTCGATTCTCCTTAAGGTTGGATCTTAAATCCTGTTCAGATGTCTGTGATTTGTATCCTGTCATGTTGCCTGTGTCACATTCAAGGAACTGAAAATAACTGTAACAATATATACATAGAAAGCAAATGCTTTTATTCCACAGTGTGCTTCCTCTATGGCAGTTATTAAAATAAACTGTAACTAGTATTGCAAATAACATATTGAGTTGTCTTTTTCTGCTGATGGAGAATAAATTGATTAATAATTAGATGTGGGAAATGGACTCAATCTTCTTGAATGTGCTCATCGCTCTAGCAATCCTGATAAAAAGTAGATGCTGTATGGGAGGATCATTCTCACCCTTGTACATTAGCTCAGGCTGCTGAACTGGAACCTCCCTTGTGCGTGCATACTTTTAAAGACAAAACTGGAACCATTCATCTGTCCGTCCGTCCATCCGTCTTCTCCCGCTTAATCCTGTTCAGGGTCGCGGGGGGAAGCTGGCGCCAATCCCAGCTGACATCGGGTGAGA
>JAQLOM010000002.1:9702336-9719468 GCA_030068315.1 Chrysichthys thysi
TCAGATAATGAAGGAAATTAGCACCAGCTGCAGATTAACACCAATAACTGGGAGGGATCTGAAAGTGTTCTCTAATTGTGATCAGTGTTCTTTTTCAAATATATCATTTACGTTTCTTATCCTGTGCTTCTGAATTTATGTAACTCGTGACATATGGTTAAAATACTGCTCTTTTACTCCTGTTTGGGAAGACATTTAGGAAGTTGTAGATTGTTTTCTTATTTTGATCTCCAGTGCGTACATACATATGAGTGTGTGTGTTTTGGACTTTTTATGAGAGAGAGAGAGAGAGAGAGACAGACAGACAGACAGACAGACAGAGACAATTAAAAAGGCCGAGGGCATCCTCTAAAAAGCACCAGCTATCAAAGATAGAAAGACTAAATACACAGACACTGAAACTGTCATTCACGGTACATTGCAGAGAGACAATTTTTTGAAAAAAAAAAAATAGAAAAATTTGTACACTGAGCATAAACCTAATTGAATGTGATCCTTTAAACTCCCATACATTTCTCCTGCACCTCAAAGCAAATGGTTTAGACTGGAGCTCCTCACCCTAGCAAGACAACAGTTGTTACTTATTTTAACGGTTTAGATGACTGTTAGATTTGCAGAAAACACATGTGAGGATAGGTTACTATTAAGAGATCAGAGGAACACCTATAGACACATTAAGATGGTTAAAAAGGCCATTGAACATTCTACAGTGGCTTTCCTAGTCACTTAAACAAGCATTGATGTAATACACATTTTCATTCGAACGATATGACAAAAGGTAATAAACCAGTATACATAATTACACATTTGCCCCACCTCAATCTTTTAGGCACTGTTTTAAACTTGAGTGGTCAGTATAAAATCAAGTGTCTGATGCAGACACATTTAGATGCAAGAGTACAAGAGCAAAGAGGAGAGGGAGTTAAAATAGATGCTGAAATTTTAAAAGGAAAGAGGACAGCCACAAACTGACCTGTGAATCTTGCAGTTACAGGAAATGCATCACTAAGCAATGGGTTTCTAGCTACTTCCTGACTGTTAGACCACAGACAGCAGAACACTTCTCTCTCAGTATGAGAATGGAAATTTATCCTGCACTCCTCTCTGATTGTTGCCTTTCTGGGGGCTTTATTTATAGTTAATGCTAAATGCTAATAACTACTTTTAGGACTGCCTATTCATAAAAAATAACAGCATGTACGGGGACAAGCAATACTCAGAATATGCATGAAAAAGAGTATCTATAGTACATGGAGGCAGAATTTCCTGGTATTCTTGTTTAACCATGCAGCTTTAGCTTTGGAGTGAACCACCAGCTAACCTCAACATTTATCATCCTATATGTGAAAAATCAGTAAACCACAGTTCTCTCATAAGTAGATTTTCAGCTCTAAGCTAACACTGACATCTCTAAGCGGACACTGATAATGATTGAATGTTTATTAAATGTTATTTAAATGTTTATTAAAGAATGATATGGCTTTTTGGTGTACCTGCTACACATAGCAGCCTAATCTAGTATCTTATTATGGATAGAGTAAATTCTAGTACTCTTGTACTATTAGCATAGTCATTAATTAAGTAAATCAGTGAAGAAATGTTGAGAGCCTTTGAGTCTGAATGCATTATGCATCTCACAGGCTGTGTACTAAGAAACAGATGAAAAGGAACAGAGCATGGTGCACCACTACTCACTTCCTCTCTCTCATATCTCACTGAGTACTTAGATCTTTTGTTCCATAACATTCAGCTACTTCCTCTAAATGGATGCAAAGTCCTCGTGCATGTTAACAAAATATGAATAACTAAACAGATTTAACTTTTTCCCCCCTCACACTTTTGCAAAGTTAGTACGTAAGATTATGTCTTACCAGCAGAGACTCAACCATCACCTCTGAAACCATGAGCTTGATAAGTGAGGGCTGTGTTCTAAAGAAATAGGCTTAGCAACATTCACAGTGATCTATTTCTACTATGTGGCAACAGGCCACATGCCTCAGATAGGAAGAACTACCCAAGTTGTGAAAACAAGACAGGAAATTGTTGCAGAAGGCTATAAAGATGTGTTCTCCAATTTGGTGAAACAAGATAGATTCTGGACATGTGGGACTACAAAAGATGAATTATACTACTAAGTACCACTGATTTAAGGATTAGGAAATTAATTTAAGGAAATTAAAGGACTACTAATAACTATGCATTATTACTGTACATATATATTTAACATCTAAAATGTGGCAGTATTCTTGCAGTTGGTTCTACTGTAATTAGCTTGCTAATATCTGTATATTTGTTTGTATAAAATGTGAGTTATTGGACACATGGGCCTGCCATGAATCGACCCTCTCATCTTTAATGAGGACATTGCGGGTAAAGTTCAAACGCGAATGGCGTGTATACAGCAACGCCGGTCTGTCGGCAGCAAGCAAGAAAGTGAAAGCATACAAGTTTCTCAACCTCGCGGGTCCTGAAGCGCAGGATAAATGAGACACCTTTACCTTCGGGGAGGAGGAAGAGCCGGAGAATTCCAAGACACTGGTAAAGAAATTTGAAGAAATCTTTCTTCTTGTAAAAATGTCATCATGGACAGACGTGTGTTCAATACAACAAACCAGAAACCACATGAAACGCCCTGGTCGTGTTACCATGCTAAAGACACTAGCCAAGAAATGTGAATTTAGCACGTTTCACGACAAACTGATCAGAAACAGATTAGTGTGTGGCATCCACAACAATACTGTCCGCACACGGCTGTTGAAAGAAAAAAAAAAAAAAATAAATAAATAAAAATAACATTGAACTCAGCCATTGAAATATACATGTTACATGAACAATCTGAAAAGGGCAACGAAGAACTAAAAAAAGAAACAGGCAGCAGAGAAGTGAAAAGAGAAGGAGAAGTCTGTGTAGTGCAATTTACTTCATACTCAAACTGTGGTGGCCAGCACCCGCCTAGTCACAGCAGCTGTCCAGCTTTTAACAAGCGTTGCAATTCATGTGGTAAATGGAACCAGTTCTCCAAGTGCTGCAGATCAAGCAGAGAACATAACCCAAACATACAGGGTGCACCTTGGCCAAGCAGACCACCCCAGACCCCACGCAGGGGAGAACACATGCATAAAATAAGTGAGCTTGACCCACAGATGGCACGCAAGCCAACCGACCTGCTCTATTGAGAAAGTGTGGAAACAGCTACTGAGAGGGGTGAAGTATTTACCATATTGTCAACATCCAACACTGGAAGACAACTGAAAGTGAAGATTGACACTGGAGCTCGGTGCAATGTACTTCCCAGAGCCAATCTTGAGCACACTGACTCAAGTGCACACATCAGCCACAGCCAAGCAGTCAATCTCGTGGCTTATGGACGTCAAGTAATAAGTTCAATGGGCATGGCTGCTGTGCATATTACCTGCGGGACATTACAGTTCCATGTTGTGGACAGTGATGTAAAGCCTCTACTAGGTCTCATTGACAGTGTTAAACTAGGCCTTGTGAAACTCGGGCCAAATGTGCATGCGCTTCAACAAGGGGCGCCAGAGCTGACAGAATATAAGGATTTATTCGACTACAGCACTGTAGGCAAACTCCCGGTAGTGTACAACATGTGCCTGGATGACTGTGCACCCCACAATGTGTACCCCCAGACAGATGCCACTAGCAATGAAGGACAAAATTAATAAAGAACTCAATAGAATGACTAAGCTGGGAGTTATCAAACCAGTTCACGAACCCACTGAGTGGGTATCTGCAATGGTGGCTGCCTGCAAGAAAGACGACAGCATAAGGATTCGCACTGATCCAGTTCACCTCAACAGGGTGCTCCTCAGGCCACGCCATTTGATAAACAGTGGAACAGGTGATTGCCGACATGCCAGGAGCCAAAGCGTTCAGCATCCTAGATGCGAAGTGTGGTTTCTGGCAGGTGCCACTCAGCAATGAGTCATCAAAACTAGCCACCTTCATGACACCAGTGGGCCAATATGCCTTTCTTCAAATGCCCTATGGATATCCACGGGAAGCAAGGTTTTCCAGAGGTGCATGGAGCAACTCTTTGAAGGGCAGCCATGTGCAATCATCGTTGATGACATCTTAGTCTGGGGCAGTACGAAAGAAGAGCATGATATGTGCCGCGATTAGGTCATGGACAGAATACGAGCCATCAATCTCAAACTGAACCCTGACAAATGTTGTTTCAGAGTATCTGAAGTCTCATACATAGGCCACCTGCTCACCGACCAGGGGATTAAACCAGATCCTACCAAGACCACCGAAGTCTGCTTGATGGCTCCTCCGGAGGACAAGCATGGAGTCCAAAGGTTTCTCGGCATGACTAACTACCTGTCCAAATTCATCCCAGGTTACAGTGAAATCACAGCACCCGTACGTCAGCTCCTCCTTCAGGATACAGACTGGATCTGGCAGGAGCATCACACAGCAGCATTCAACATTCAACTTAAAGACCTCCTTACCAGCCCCCTGGTCCTCCAGTACTTCAGTGTGCACCAGCCAGTGGTGTTATCTGCCGATGCCTCTTAGCACGGTCTGGGTGCTGTCTGCCTGCAAGGCAACAAACCAGTGGCATTTGCCTCAAGGGCCCTCACAGAGACTGAGTCGCACTATGCGCAAATAGAAAAAGAGCTTCTGGCCCTCGTCTATGCTCATTAGAAATTCCATGAGTACATATATGGTCAGCCTGTGACTGTCGAGACAGATCACCAGCCCCTTATCACCATACTGCAAAAACCACTGCACTCTGCATCTGCTCACCTTCAAAGAATGATGCTCAAGCTGCAGCACTACAACCTCCAGGTCATATACAATAGAGGAAAAGAGCTGTATGTTACAGACAGGCTCTTGCTTGCACATCTGCCCTCCACTAACCTGACTGATATTGCTGAGGACTACGATGTCATGATGGTGGAGGTACTCTCCTCTAGGAGACTTGAAGAACTAGGACGTGAAACACTGCAGGCTAGCCTGATTCATCAAAGAAGCTGTCGCCTGAACGGAGACAATTCTACAGCATGAGAGATGAACTCAGACAACGGCTTGGTGCTCCATGGTGTCCAATTCGTCATCCCCCAATCGTTGCAACACTACTAAGTCAAACAGCTGCATCAAGGCCACCCAGGCCTCGAAGCAATGAAACGCAGGGCCAGGGAAACCATGTTTTGACCCACAATCAATCGGGATATAGAGAAAAAGGTATCAAAATGTGCTCCTTGCAATGCACTTCGACCTCACCAGACAAAGAGCCTCTGCAGTTACATGACATACCTGACTTGCCATGGGCCGTCACAGCAGCTGATGTTTTTGAGTGGGAAGGAAAAGAACACCTGGTGCTTGTGGACTCATATTCTGGCTGATACAAAATAGATCAGATCCCCAGCACAACCAGCACAACTATCACCAGGCTGAAACCTCATTTTGCCACACAGGTAGCACCTCAGCATTTAATGAGACAATGCTGCATATTTCACCAGCAGGTACATCCAAGAATCTGCCCACACATGGGACTGTTCATGTCACCAGCAGCCCGCACTACGCTCAGTCAAATGGACTAGCTGACAGGGCTGTGCACTCAGCTAAACACTTGCTGGAGGAAAAGTACATGTGATGGCACCGATGTCTATGTGGCACTACTCAACCTACGAAACACACCAAGAGATGGACTGCCCTCGCCAGCACAGCGCTTGCTGTCTTGGCGCACAAAAACACTAATACCCATGACCAAAGCCATACATGTACCCAAGGTGGAGACACAGGTGCAGGCAGCCCTTACACAGTCAAGGCAGAGAAGCAAGGCACATTATGATAAATCAGCTAAATGCCTCGCACCACTGCAAACAGGACAAACAGTAAGAATGCAGACAACCAGGGGATATGACAGACCTGCAATAGTGATGGGGACTACAACACAACCTAACAGTTACCAGGTCGGGGGATGCCACATACACCAGGAACAGACGCTATATTCTACTCCAACAACAACAGATTCCCCATCCAGTACCACAACTGAAAACCCATCAGACCCGTAGCCCGGCACCATCCAGCCGGAAGTGGCACCCGCTCAAGAACCTGTGGCCATTACCCGCTCAGGGAGGGTATCAAAGTCCAACACTTGCTATAAAGACTATATTACATAGACAATTTTTTTTCTCTTTTCTTTCTCCTCTCCTCCCTCATTTCTTTATGCACACGCGCGCACACACACACACACACAGGGATTGATTATATTGATGCCAGTGCTGTATGTTCGACATATATAAAATAAGTCAACTTGTTGGTTATTGTCCAGGCATGGTTCACTGTTTATTAAGTGCCTTATCATATGAGACACAATTAGGTATGCCTATAAGCTGTTAAAATTTGGAACATCCCTTTGGGGTCATTCATCATTAAGAGGGGGGATGTTGATTGTGTGTTTATAGTTGCCCTGGTAACTTCCCCTACAGGATATGATGTATGAAAAGGTGGTCAGAGGGTTGGGGCATTATGGGTAGAAGGTAGAATAAGGCCACGCATGTTGTTAAATATAGCGGTTCTCCTTTGTAACACTAGTGCATGCCGTGTGAGTTTGTGGACACATCTACACTTGACATTCCATTGTTGTTGTAAATGGTGACTCCTCTCCACACAGTAAGGTACATGTTGGTGTTCTGCAAGGTTCTGTATTAGGCCCGTTGCTTTTGTCCTTATATATGCTCCCCCTGGGTAACATTATTCGTAAGCATGGTATTAGCTTTCACTGCTATGCTGACGACACAACAGTATGTTTCAGCAAACCAGATGAAAGACACCAGCTCAATAAAACTGAAGACTGTGTAAAAAGACATTAGAGAATGGATGCTTACTAATTTCCTGCTGCTTAATTCTGATAAGACAGAAGTAATTGTACTAGGACCACATTCAGCTAGAAGCAAGTTTTCTGATTACACAGTAACTCTGGATGGCATTTTCATACCACCATGTGCAGAAGTAAAAGACCTTGGTGTGATTGAGTCCAGTCTCTCTTTTGAAGCTCATGTAGACAATATTACCAGGACAGCCTTCTTTCATCTGAGAAATATTGCTAAGATAAGAAATATAATGTCACTGCACGATGCAGAAAAACTAGTTTATGCTTTTGTCTCTTCTAGATTGGATTATTGTAATGCCTTACTGTGTGGATGTTCCAGTAGGTGCACAAACAAACTTCAGTTAGTCCAGAATGCAGCAGCAAGAGTTCTTGCTAGAACCAGAAGATCTGAGCACATCACTCCTATCTTATCTACACTGCACTGGCACCCAATCACATTTCACATTGATTATAAAATACTACTGTTGACCTATAAAGCACTGAATGGGCTCACACCGCCGTACCCGAGTGATCTCCTGATCTTTTATGATCCGCCACTCCTACTTTGATCCAAAGGTGCAGGTAATTTGTTAGTACCTCAAATACTGAAGGCTACAGCAGGGGGCAGATCTTTCTCTTGTAAAGCCCCACAGTTATGGCATAACCTTCCACTTAGTGTTCCGGACTCAGTGTTTAAATCTAGGCCGAACATGGCAAAACATGCCTGCTGTACACCCATAGTCCAGCTACAACAAAATCAACAATTCGATAATGATATATAAACTAGACTGTAGTTAAACACAGCTGTATTTCTGCATCAAACAACGATGTATTCTTGATTGATTCTCACATATACTAATTTGCACTACCATCAGAGCCTGAGGTATAGTTAGGTGAAAGGAACCATAAGATTTAACCCTCTATGGAAAATAGTTTTGAGAAAATCTATAGGCTGAAGTTGATGAAAAGCTGAAGGCAGAAAACATTCAACAGGTCTTGACGCAAGCTGCTTGCACAGCTAAACAACATGCACTGTTAAAGCAAAACTACTTGTTTAAATTGAATATTTTACATGTCTATTTATTAAGATATAGATGTTTCAGTGTAAATTTTAATTTTTACACTTACCCCAAATGTATTTCATCAAACATAGGGATGCAAACTAACTCCTGTTGACCTAATTCATTTGAATGATCTAATAAAAGATAATCTAACAAATCAGTTGAAAGCTAAAAATTAATAACCCCCCCCCCCCCCCACACACACACACATTTGATCTTCGCATTAACGGGGGTTAAAATAATTGAAATCCAAGGAAAAAACACCACTAAGGTCCATAAAAGTGCTACTCAAGTACTGTACACATGACAAGCAGCATAACGACTAACATAAATAGGTAAGTATAATAGGTAAGAGCTGAAAAACACCAAATCGCTGAAAAAAACTGTATAGCTTCGCAACGACCACAGATCAACCAACGCTTGTAAGCAACTAGTAGCACACACACCACAGCCACCTAGCAGACAATTGCTAAACTACTGGACTCAATTCGCAACACCTGGGATTTTTAAACTTTCATACTGGACATTCTGGCTAATAGATTATGTATTCAGGGGGTAGCTCAGGGGGTTAAATCCAAGCATCACCAAGCTGCCACTGTTGGGCCCTTGAGCAAGGCCCTTAACCAACAAAAATGCTCAGTTGTATAAAGGAGATCAAAAAAAAAAAAAGTCGCTCTGGATAAGGGCGTGTGCCAAATGACGGTAATGTAATGTATTCAGACCAGCAGATTTTGTCCGATGCATCCAATAGCCGTTAATGCAGTGTCCGTAGATGAGAGGATCAACTGCGTAATGTTTTATATATATGATAGATATGGATATAGATACACACTTTTTTTTACTTTCTCTTCGAGGAATAAGGTCTTTCTACCAACATTCAAACCCCAGAATTTCCTACACTTGAAAATATTGGATAAAGTCAGAGCAAGGGTGCCTTTGCCAAACAATAAACCAGACAGAAAAAAAAATTGCTTAAGTGTTAAAATGTACAGATCACAAAAGAAAAATACATAATTTATTTTTAAATTACATTTCAAATAAGTTTTGTTGCACTGCCTAAAAATACCTATTAAATATTAATATAAAAAAAATATTTCCCCAATCTCTATGTGGTGACTACACATGTTAGTGGTAAGCTTTGTGCCATTTTAATAAATAAATTATGAATACCAGAACAGGTCTCATACCAGGACACATGCTATATTTCATGATCTAGTAAATCATTAGGCTTCCACAGAGTGAGTAAACATATGCTTAATTATTGCATTCAGTTTTAGCGTCATAGAGATGCTAGCCAGCAGACCATGGCAGAAGAAATACAGGAAACTTATCTAGATTGCACCACTGAGATTGGCATTATGGCTTTTGTTGTCACCTTAATTTTTAAGGGTCTAATGGGGTATACACAACTAGATAATTGATGAAAAATCAACTCTAATTTATGAGGAGTGCTGTAAACATATTGGCTGTTTTGCCTCTTCCTGTATGGCTAAATTTAGCTTTCCAGAGGCTAATTAACTGGAACACTAATTAACTGTCCTTACTGAGCCTTCATAGGTCCACAATACTCACCCATGTAGGCTGTGCTGTTGTAACAGGATAATTAATGTTTCTTTGGACTACACTGAACATTACTGTGTTAAATATTTTTGAGCAGTTTTGCTGACCATCCTGATTTTGTTCTTCTGATCAGCTGTAGCTACTTGGCTATTGTGGAATATAAATACTTGAGTGCTGCAAGGAAAAAGACTTGACGGGTGCCACACCACAGTAACGGTTACTGCGTTTTTTTGTGGCAGAAAAGCATTGGCAGGGTGCTGAGAAGCACTTCAAGCTTTTTTCTTTGGCAGAAAAAGTGCTGGCTTCATCTGAGTGCTTTTAAAAAAAATTGAGCACCAGTCTCTTGGACATCTTCAAAATATCACCACTAACCCCCATATGATTGGTTGCCTGGGAAGAAGTGACAGTAATAACACCAGAGGCTTTCTGAAAAGTTCTGAGAGATATATATATACATATACACACATACACACACATACATACACACTTTTTTTTTTTTTTTTTTTAACTCTGAGAACTTGGAGCAACTGCAACTGAAATAAAGACGCTGGCTGCAGCGCTTTTCCTCTAGGCAGCCACATATGGCTATAAACACTTGCTCCTTATTGGGAAAAACTAAAAAAAAATGATGCTGGCAATCAAAAAAAAGCTATGCACAGCATGCTGGGGAGTACTTCAGGTGTGTGTCCATACAGTGTTTCTCTTAGGCAGAAAAAGTACTAGCTACATCTGAGCGCTTCATCAACAAAATGCTGCAGATCAGTTTTGTTTCTGTGACAACAAAATCTTGAAAAACATGTCACCACTAAACACCATAAGATTGATTGGCTTAAAAAGGGGCAAGAATACAGTCGTGGCCAAAAGTTTTGAGAATGATTTTGGTTTTCACAAAATTTGCTGCTTCAGTGTTTTCAGGTTTTGTTGTCAGATGTTTCTATGGTATAATGAACTATAATTACAAGTATTTTATAAGCGTCAAAGGCTTTTAAAGAGAATTCCATTAAGTTTATGCATAGAGTTGATATTTGCAGTCTTGGGCCTGCAACTCACTTTTGCAGAGACAGGATTATCACTTTTGCCTTATGGCAACGGTGGTCCATCATGCTGGAAAAGGCAATGTTTGTCACCAAACTGTTCTTGGATGGTTGGGCAAATTGCTCTCGGAGGATGTTTTGGTACCATTCTTTATTTATGGATGTGTTCTTAGTCAATTGAGAGTGAGCCCACTCCCTTGGCTGAGAAGCAGCCCCACATATGAATGATCTCAGGATGCTTTACTGTTCGCATGACCCAGGACTGATCGAAGCGCTCCAGATGCCCCAAACAGTCAGAAAGGGGATTCATCAGAGAAAATGTTTATCCCAGTCCTCGGCAGTCCATTCCCTGTACCTTTTGAAGAATATCAGCCTGTCCCTGATGTTTTTCTTGGACAGAACTGGCTTCTCTGCTGCTCTTCTAGATACAAGGCCATCCTCCAAAAGTCTTCACTTCACTGTGTGACGGTTCTGGTGTTTGCTGGACTTTCTTGGGTGCCCCGAAGCCTTCTTCACAACAATTCAACCTCTCTCCATGAAGTTCTTGATGACCAGATAAATGGTTGGTTTAGGTGCAATCTTGCTAGCAGCAATATCTTTACCTGCGAAGCCCTTTTTGTGCAAAGCAATGATGACTGCATGTGTTTCCTTGCAGGTAACCAGTCTGCTATTCTAACTAACCCATTATGACAGAGTGATCTCCAGCCTTGTTCCCATCAACACTCTCACTGAAATAATGTCAGCAGGTCCTTTGTGGTAGGGCTGAAATGCAGTGGAAAGGGTTTTTTTGGGGGTTTAAGTTCACTTTCATGGCAAAGTTATTTTTTATGGCAAACTGTGCAGTTAATTGCAATTCATCTGATCACTCTTCATAACATTCTGGAGCATATGCAAATTGCCATCATAAAAACTGAGGCACCAGACTTTGTGAAAATTAATGTGTGTGTCATTCTCAATACTTTTGGTTATGACTGTATGATTGGTTTCATAAAAAGGAGCAACAGTGATGACACCAGTGCCTTTCTGAAAAGTTCAGAGATGTTCAACTGTGTGCACTTGTAACGGACACATAAAAAAATAAAAAAAATAAAAAAAAAAAAAGCGCTCTAAAAAGGTGTTGGCTGCACACCAGGCAGCCACATGCAGAAGCATGTTCTTTCTCTCTCTCCTCATTGGGAACAACTGAAAAATACGCTGGCACTTAGGAAAAAATGCCATGTGGAGACTCCCCCTTAAGAAGGAAGAACACATTGTCTAGCACCTGTCTAGCAAGGTAAATCCATTGATGTTAACAAGGCTTAATAGCTACAGTGTTGATAACTCAAATCATTTTATTTTCAAATTCATTTACTTTTGTATTAAAATATTTGTTGCAGTTAAATATGTTTGACGTCTGAATTGTGGTTACTAAGTTTTGCACGGGAGCTAAGGATTACATAGCACAGATGCTTAAGGCAGCCAGTTTAGCATACCTAAATCAGACAGCTGCCCAGCATAGACTTGCTGGAGTTATTTGCCATTGTGTGAAAATGCTTTCCATAAAAAGAAACAAATGGCATACTTTTGCTGGCCAAAGATAGTGGAATTGTGTGTTGAAAGCAACTGGGATGATAAAACGGTTCCAATTTGAATTTATTTTTATATATGGGCTTTATATATAGACCATAAAGTTAATCAATAAATTCTTGTCAAGCAAGAAACACATCCCAATATTGTAACTTATACCTTGATCCCACATCCTTCAGTCTGTGACCTGAAAATCAGCCATCAGTTAGGACATACCAAATCATAAATTGCATTTTATTGTAGCATGTGATGTACTATGTGTACAGTATACATTTCTCCTAAAAAAAACAAACAAAAAAAAACGCACATCTCCCAATAAATGACTCCGTTGAATGACATCATCATAATAATAATAATATTATTATTATTATTATTATTATTATTATTATTATTATTATTATTAATAATAAAAATGATCAAAAATTAATTCATTTAAATCACTTTAAAGCAATGTTTGTTAGCAAGGATGGCTCATTTGGTGAATAGGTTTGTCCTGCATTCATCTTGTCCTTGTTTCCTTTTCCTTGTTCATTTTCTCACTGCCATTAGAGGAAAAAGCCAATACATGAAGGTAAGTATGCTCATGCAATTTTTTTTTCTTCTTCGTCTACATTTGCCTTTTGGGTACAGAGAAAAACTAAAAGAACCTGAGACATCAAATAATTGCTTACTGATCACCTACAAAAAAAAAAAAAAAGTGCAAACTGATTTCTGGATAACCCATGATTATTAATACTGCTTTACAACAGGTTAGATTAGATAAAAGTTTATTATCTAAGCCACAATTGCATAACAAATTCAATAATAAGCCCAAGCTAATTAATTTGCTGATTTAATTAAACCTGGTAGTCTCTAAAGAGAATACAACGGAACCTTGGATTGAGAGTAACTTGGTCTGCGAGTTTTACACAAGACGAGCAAAATTTAATAAATTTTGACTTGGTTAACAAGCAATGTTTTGCAATACGAGTAGTATTCGTCTGCTGAGCCTCACTTGATCACAACTTCTCTCGCTCACACTTTGCAGGATTTTGGCTTCAGTGCTAGTATATACTGTTAGCGTGTGTGCTCACTTATCTGTTTAATGACGATGCAATGTCGCATTTCCAACGAAATCCTCAAAAGGAGGCAAAAGCAGCCATCATTGGATAGTTTCCTTGTTAAAGTCGCACGAAAATAAAAAGATCCCAGTGAGCCGACAGACTGCAGTGATTCTATGAGTTGCATTGAAAGTAACACAATAATCCTCCTGCTCTCTGTCATGGATCTGCCCACACAGAGCGCGCATGCAGCACACCTTTTTCGTGCACTCCCAATAGTGGTGCATGCCGGAGGACTCACAGATAGAATACTTCCAGGATTTGCACCATGCTCACTAATTATATAGACTATAAATAGACTGACTCATGAATGCAAAGTTTGCAAAGCATTAATTTGCATTTCCCCGCGCTATTGCCAAGCCATGTTCTAGTGTTTATCTTGCTCATATTTTGACTCGTTTGTACTCCACTTTTTGTATTTTTGTTGTAGCCTTTGATATTCCTGTTTGACACTCACTCACACCAGCCACGATTCTTTTCAAAGCTAAAGTGCAGGCTATTTTGTTTTATGTATATTTACTTTATATTTTGTAAAGTGCAGGTTAATTTGTTTTATGTATTTTTACTTTATATTAATAATTTGTATATAAATATTTGTGGGTTGTGGAACTAATTATCTGAGTTTCCATTATTTATTATGGGGAAATCCGCTTTGATATACAAATGATTTGGATTACAAGCACATCTCTGGAATGGATTATGCTCACAATCCAAGGTTCCACCATACTTTAAAATGCTCTGAAGCTGATATAATTGCTTGGAGTTCTTCAGAACTATATCCATGGACTGGGTGATCCATGATTTCAGTTTCATTTAAAAAGGTACAAAAAAGTCAGTGTTGATTACTTAAACTTTTACTAAAGTGTAATGATCATAATCTTAATCATAATAAATATGAATAGTGAAATTTATGTGTTACAAAAGGTTTCTTGTAGGGCATCATTAAAAAAAGATGTCATGTCATATCACAGACCCACAACCCTGATGTAGCCCACGCAGTCAACAAAAGTAGTCATGATATAAACACACCTATTGGCATTGCCCCTATAATGCATGCGACTGCCCAATATAGTGATTCTCATTGAAGACTGTACCCTACTAACAAATTCTGTTTTACATTCTGACATCTGTAACCTATTATAGAACTAATGTACCTTTACAAGAAATTATGCAGCATACAACAACTGAATCTCCATTATTACACTACTTAACTACCACCATAAATCAAGAGAGACACAATGAGAAGTGAGCGCATGAGAAATTAGATATAGGCATCACCTGTGCTTTTAATAAAGCAGCTTGGAAAAGAGACAGCTCTACAAGGTAATCACTGACACACCTGGAACAATAAAGCACAACACAAAGCCACAGCCCCCATTTTCCCTGTTAAGTTGTTGAAGCTAAGAAAGACCTCAATCTGTGCTCCAGTTACGAGAATTACATGAGATGACGATGTAAAAAAAAAAAAAAAAAAAAAAAAAAAAAAAGGGCAACTTATTTTTACACAGTTTCAAAGGCCATTTCAGAGAGATGAAAATTACATGTCTGAAGTTTCTTCCCTGGTCATTGGAGATTGGTGTAGGTCAATATTTGAGAAGGGATGTTGGGCTCGGTACAACATATCATTTGCTCACAAAGACCAACAATCTAACAAGATCATAAACCTCATATGCCATTAAGTCAAACATAATTCGTCTTTTTGCAAGTGGACTGTTCATTCTTTCTGCGTTTTTTTTAATGGTCTCTTCTGACAATATTAATTATATTATATTAATAAATATATAGGAGACTCACAATATACTGTGTCTAATGGATAAAGTTGGTCAACTATGAGGTAAAAGCACATTCTAGGTCATATGTAACCATGTCTATAAACAATTAATGCCTTATATAAATAAAATTGTTGGATTCTGGATTTTAAGATGCAGCATTGCATGGACTTATCATCAACACTTGTTTGAACTTATGTGATAAAGACCAGCCATAAACATCTCTCAGGGGAGACAGAGTGTGAAAGTGTAATCAATGCAAACAGAATAAGTCTGACTTATGAATACAAGAGAAAACAAAATTCAGGATTAATGAATATTTTTTCCTTCCTGAACAGGCAAGAAGCAAGTGAACAATAAATGACATTCAACTGATTTATCCTTCTTGTAGAATTTTACTGTTATCCAGTTGTGAAATTGTTGAGCCAGAGAATCATGAAAGCTAGTGACAGAGGTATTACTAATTTTCTCTGTATTTTTGTATTTTTTGACTTTTCGTGTGGAAGTGAGTTATTTGGGGCATCTGCTAGAAGTGATGAGATGTGAATGTTTTGTTACCCATGCCGGTTTTTTTTTTTTTTTTTTAAAGATGGCTTGCTAAACTTAGCTGGCTTGTTCATGTCCATCATGTCAGAGGTACGTGGAATCATTTCTGACGTACGTAAACACAGGCTTGCAAAGAGTTGAGACTACAGTGATTTTGCTCTTCCACCTGGTTCTCAGTGACTGAGTTACAGTGCTGTGCACAGTATTTTATAAATCATCCAGAAGCATTATAAGTGGCAGCATGTACATATACGTCACGAATGCTACACCCCAAATCGCATACTAAACAGCTTCAGTATGCATCATTACTCTTTAGGCATACTTTGTTGCATGCAGGGACAGAGCCCTGAATATTCTTTGAAGGGATACTCATGCAGCTGCGAGAATAATTCATATGGTGGATGACGACACAGCAAAATCCACAAGCAGCTATATGTGCAATAGCACGTTTCTAGCAGAAAAATTCCAACTTCTTGTAGCTTTATCCTTTACAGCATAAGCATTTTGAAGAGAAATGTCCACCAAGGATGTGTACGGAGGGCACTAATTCAGAACCAAAAGGTATTCAATTTCTGTGGCAACATTCCAAGATGTTTTTTAAAACCATACACTTATTTCTATATTTGGTAAACAAGATCACTGATCTGAAAGAATGTCTACATCCTGTTTGTAGACCCACAGGCATGGGACTATATTCATTCTACTGTACACAAGTAAAGGTAGTCCTCAAGTTACAATGGAGATGCGTTTTGCCACACCCACCGCAAGTCAAAAATATCGTAAGTCGAACAACTGTGTTGAACCACTAAGTTAAGGGTATCTCAGCCTAGCTTAGCCCAGCTTTTCCTGTTTGTTTGAAACTTCATACTTCATCATCTCAAATGTTCTATTATTTGATTAGTTAAAATGTGTGTTCAGACCACAGTCCCAATTAAAAAAAGTGCAATTTGAAGCTTGCGTATTCTGTGTACTGTCGCTTTAAGACCGCCATCTTATATCCTTATTTACTTCCTGGTTCAGGCAGAAGGAGCGTGTTTAAAATGATGCCTGTGCTGAAAACGAATTGTAAAAGTTTTAATATGGTAAAATGAGTGATTGTAGTCCTGTTTTAATTTTAAAGAATATGTAGTTACAGTGCATTCATAAAGTATTCAGACCCCTTTCAATTTTTCATCATTTGTAATGTTGCAGTCTTATGCTAAAATCAAATACATTTTTTTTCCTCATGAATCTACACTCAGTACCCCATAATGACAGCACAAACACACAATTATAGAATTCTTTATAAATTTATTAAAAAAGAAAAACTGAAATATCAGGTGGACGTAAGTATTCAGACCCTTTACTCAGTATTAAGTAGAAGCCCCTTTTTGAGTGAATACAGCCAGGAGTCTTCTTGGGAATGATGCAACAAGTTTCTCACACCTGGATTTGAGGATTTTCTGCCGCTCTCAATCTGAGGTTCTGAGTACTGTGGACGAGGTTTTCATACAGGATCTCTCTTCTATACCGCGTTCATTTTTCCTTCAACTACAGACAGACAGTCGCCCAGTCCCTGCAGCTGGGGATGGGATTGTGCAGGTGATGAGCAGTGCCTGGTTTCCTCCACACATACTGCTTAGAATTAAGGCCAAAGAGTTCAATCTTGGTTTCGT
>JAQLOM010000002.1:9736629-9749750 GCA_030068315.1 Chrysichthys thysi
AAAGTACTGGGGTCACTGTGTCTGGAGGGGTGGATGGTGCTGGAGATTGCTTCTTGAAATAAAGATCAAGGCTAGACTGGGGGGATGGGGACGTAACCCCCGCAATAGACATTTGAATATGGATAGTTAGCAGCATGTCACTGTCTGTCACGTGCGCGGTGTAGGGTGGACACAGGTGCGGAGAGCCGAAGTATAAATATATTCATTTACAAAATGAGGAAGTTAGCAAGGTTCAAGCAGCAGACAGAACTCGTGGTCAGAGACAGGCATGGGTAATCGATCACGCAGACAGTACAGACAAGGTGAGGCAGTACTCGTGATCAGGGACAGGCAGGGGTAACCGATGTGCAGACAGACAAAACAGGGCTAGGCAGAATCTCGTAGTCAGGATAAACAGTCCAAGGTCAAAACACTAATCCATAACAAGGCAAAAGGGCTCAGGCAAAAAACGAGAAAACAGGAGACAGAACAGGATCATACACGGTAAAGCTAAATCAGGGAATCAAAGCTTGGCAATGGATACACACTAAAGTGGCAAGAACAATGCTTCGCGAAGTTCTGTTCAAACTGAGAGTCATTTATAGTCCAGTATAAACGATTAGCGGCGGTTTCTAATCTGGCTGTGAACCGAGAGTCCACAGTCTGTGCATGCGCCACCGGCGCTATCGTGGGAATCATTACGGTGTTCAAGAAAATCAAGTCTGCGCTGCAAATGCACAGACTGTAGGGTGTAATCCTGACAACTGTCACTGTGTCAACAGAACACAGACAGTAAAACCACAGTAGAGTTCACATAAATAAGGATTTATTGGGGGAAGTTAGGTGCAGGCAGTTAGGGGCAAAAACACAGGAAAAATATAAGCACAAAAAGTAGTCCTGGTTGGGTGCAGGTTTGGAGGAGGGTCTTGTCAGAAAAGTGTAATGTAATTTCTACATGGTGGAACTAAAATGACCTTAAATTAAAGTATGGAATGTACACTTTATTCGTGTCTGAATTGTTTGATTTAAAATTTTACACTGAGAAGCAGGGGTGTAACTCAAAAAAAAAAAAAAAATTAAAAAATCTGTCAATAACATTGGAGCGCACTGTCGTACGGCAGAAGATTGAAATGAGGAGCAGACAGTGCATTAAACTTCTCACAAACTGATGTTGTACATGGCAGATGGGTGGCCATAATTTGGTTAAGTAAGACATACAGAGGAGCCAATCATGTTCTGACATTAGTAATTAGAATTCCAACACAAAATGGATGTCACTACACTAATACAGACCTGATATGTCCTCTTCAAAGCCAGGAATTTCAGCCTTTTAGGTTAAATAATGTTGCTACAAGTTATAAAATACTGAAAACCAGTCAGTTGCATTTATTTTAAGTATTTCAAATATTTTCTTGTAATAAAAGTTTCACTTGTTTCAGAAGTTTATTGTGCATAACAGGGCACAAAAATTGTCTGCTTTCTTGACAATACAGTCTTTCTTACTTGTTAGCTCCAGCTGACAAACTGGCCCTCCACTGAACTTTCTCCTGCCAGTATGGCACTTAAGATTTCTGATATCAACTGGCTATATCTCTTTCCTCACCCCCAGTGTCAAACTCCTTCTTATGCCACTGCTACCCTTTGTGTTTCACCTAGCACATAGGCCTAATCAAAGCTTTGTCTTGGTTTTAGTTTTAGTTTCAAATCAGCATAATCCATAGACTAATGGCCAATATAGTCACCTGACACTAGCATGCGTACGTTAATCTAACATGGTTTAAGAAAATCCTAGATTTTATAGTCTCTCCTTGACTCAAAACTTACCATTTGTTTATCCAAAATTATTATTATCCTACTGGACTCCAGGCATAATTCATCTGTTTCTTCAGAGCACTGAACTAAAAATTATTATAAAAGCCTACCTTTTGGCTCGCCACGCACTTTTCATGCATTTTATAATATTTCTTGAGATGTTTTTGTGGGTGTGCCTTTAAATTAAAATATGTAAATAGCCTGAGTCTGATGTACGAACATCATGACAGGAGAGCACTGTTAGCCACACTGAACTAGCAACAGCTTACTTTCTGCAGTGAGAGAGCCATTTATCAATCCAATAATATGGTCAATTTAGATAATGTAGCATAGCAACCAAATTTACATGTTGCATGTTTTATACTACAACATACATGTTTTATCAAAATTTTACAACATGGAAAGAATGTTAATTCTCATTGATCGGCTAATGTTGCTCAAGGACTTTGGTTATGCAAGCTAACTAAGGTAAGGAGTAATCTAATACGGTATTCAATGCCTTCATCATTTGATATTTTGAACATTTTACATATGACTTGCTGACTGGTGGATGAACTGGCACAGCACTGTCTTCTAATATAAAATTGCTCTTATCAGATTCAGATTTCTACACTATAGTATCCACTCTTTTTGTATATTATCTTACTTTGATCGGCTATGATTTGTTGTGGGGTTTTTGCGGCACGCTTATGGTTTTATGCTTTCTACCCTACATCTTTGGTTGTTGTTTGCTGAATATATACTATGTGTAGATAACACTGCCAGAGATGCTTTGTAGCTACATAATAATGCATCTTTTAAAAATCATGTCAATTATTTACAAGCATCTTTACATTGTGAATAATGTTAGACAGTGATGACCAAATAATGTGAACTTGATTTTAT
Source organism: Chrysichthys thysi (assembly GCA_030068315.1). NCBI lineage: Eukaryota > Metazoa > Chordata > Actinopteri > Siluriformes > Claroteidae > Chrysichthys > Chrysichthys thysi. The sequence goes on from JAQLOM010000002.1 coordinate 9,739,306, forward strand.
CAGTATTCAATATTGACTGGCATTCATTCATGTAAAAAGGGTCAAATGTTAGGAAATTTCAGAATTCATAATTTGGCTTATATACATTATTATATGTCAGTGCTTGTGTTGATTCCAGCTGGTGATGGGCATCAATCTTGGGCAAGTACATCATAGAGGTCATTGAAGTCCTTGGATTTAAACCTTCTTTAGTTTTTGAAGGTGTTTGAACTTTAGCGTTTTCATTTTCTGGCTACTTGTGCACAGTGGGGACACAGTGTTGACTTGAAAAATCAGATTGGCTAGGCTTCCCAGTCATCTGAGTGGAATATCTTGCACTCCATTTTGCCATCCATGTTGTATTTGTTGGGTCGACAGATGGAAAAAATTTAAAGGGAAAAGAGGGACAGTGGCCAGAGATGGAGGAGAACAAAAGTGAAGTTTTAATGGATTACACAGTGTGTCTATTAACATAATGTGACTGATGATTCATATATATTGCAGTGATGTGTTTAAATGGAAGGCAATATTTGTTCAAGGAGGTACTGTATGTGTATGATAAAGTACCTGATTGCACAGAGGTCGTGCACTGTTGGATCTCCAGCCTTTCTTCTTGATCAGATGGACTTGCAGATATTCGTTTGGCTGAAGGCTGTGAAGAAACTATGGTCAAGGCATCTCACCTGGTATGGCCTGGGTTTGGAGCAAACTCCCTGAATCACTGCAACATAGTCATCTGGAATACATACCCTGTCCCTCATTCTTTCAATCACACTATACAGAGAATCACCTTCCATTTGTGTGTGACCTCTTTGAAGATGCTTTTGTGTCACTGGTTTCTACTTTTCAGTAGCAAACTTGAGGGCATTGCTATAGAGCAGATTTTGGTTCTGGTAACGGCATCCATTACTTCATGGGCTGCGTTCTTCATATGAGGACTTTGCTTTGAGCACAAGGTTTGCTCATTGAATGCACAGCAGGTATTGCACTAGTATTTGCACTTTGTGTGAAAAAGAGACAGATTTAAGCAAGTGAATATGTTGGCTTGCTTTGACAGAGGATGGATGCTGCTTATAAAGTGTGTGGAGGAGTCTAATGGACTTGAGGACAGGCTCCAGGTCTTTTCGAGGAAGAGGACCTACAGTAGTGGTTATGGAATTTTTTGGAGTGCCTTAAGGAAGTCCTGCTCTTCCTCTGTCTTCTTGGGGGTTTTCCAGTTCTTCCAACCCACTTCAAAATATTACACTGTTTAATGCCTACAGGAAAATGCGTTGGCATTCCTTTTATCATCCCTGACAAGATGACTGATTACTGCTGTCCCCCTGGATTTTTCTGCTTCTGTCCACCCTTGCTTTATACTGCTCACCACAACCAAAGACTCAACATTTTCCTCTCTTTCCTGCCCCAATTTCTACCAGAAGTACTTAAAGATCTCCTCCCTCTTTGATTTTGCTGCATCTCTGCAGTGTTGTTTAGTGGACTTTTGGCAAGCTGCACTTTGCTTGGCATCCCAATTTGATGTTGGCTGATCCATACAAATGACAATTATGAATATGAACTAGTCTCACACAGTCCTCTCATATGCTGTACAGATTTATTAATTATGAAACCGTGATTTTCAGTGAATTGTGCTGATCACATAAGATTGACAGAAGCAGCTGACCTTGCCGGAGGCATTTGCAGCTATACTCACAGACTACAATCCATGTTCATGAATAAGTAGAGAGCCAGACCTGTTATTAACCCTAATATTCCCAGTGAATTGAAAGTGCACATGATGGCATTCAAGTTTTGAGCTTGGATGGTTACCAGTCACACTGTGTATGAGACAAACCAATCAGAGCAGTATGGAGAGATCACGCTAGTCAGTCTGCCATTCTTTGGGGAACAATTGGCAACAACAAATATTATGCAAGTGATTTTAATGTTATGGCTGATTGTATGGACTTGCTCTACAGAAAGAGAATGTTTTGTGTACACAGATGTTGTAACAGAGATAGCGACAAGTTTTGTAATCTTGTTCAAAATTTGAAGCTGTTTCATCACAGGTTCCAGCAGCACTTAGATGACTATGGTAGGGTTCAGACTCTCTTGGGTAGCCTGGATCCTCTCCTTCTTATACTTGTCGTTCTATTTTCTATTTGTTTGTGAAACAGTTTACAGTTTGTGGTCATTCTTTGTTCTCTCACTCTGTTGCAGACCCGCTTTCAGGCTCTGCTGAATGACTTTATCCATCAAGAAGAGCACGAAATGGAAAAGGTACAATGCTTTTATAGCAAAAGCCTACAAAATGTAAAATATATTCAGCTAGTACTAATCAGCATAGCCCCAAGTTCATCACAGATGCACTTAATCTTCTCAATAGACATTCAGTAAGATAATCGACTGTATTTCATGCTTAAACCCTTCTTGCCATAACGCTAGCCAGGGGTCATTTGGGTTTGTTTATACTTGAATGTGGACAAATAGATTTAATAATTTTGGAAGCCTCATTAATGTTTTTGTTTTTAGGCAACAAATAAAGCAGCCTAGCTAGCCATCAATTATCTCTTGTTTCCACTTCAACAGCTGGCTTCCCTGCAAGAGCAGCTGGATTCACTGATGGAGAAATGACCAGCAGAGGGCAGTGCAATCTCAACTCACTGTTGAATGAACAGTGCAGGGAAAGAAGACTTCTGTTACTGAATTCGTTTAGTCTAATGGTATTAAATGTTCATCTAGACAACTTGGCCTGTTGTAGGTTTTTTTTACTGATAGACTGTTTTTGCTTGGTGGACATGATCGGTGAGATTTAATGTAATGAATGTTTTAAAGAATTATTGTTATAATGATCTTTGCCTTGATTACGTTAAGTTTTGAAAGTGTAACAAAATAAATAAAAAAAAACCAAATATCTTGGATCAGTGGTGCCCAGTTCTTGAGTGTGCAGCCAATGGCATCACAGATAAATTAATATATAATTTGGTTGAAAAAAAAAAAAACAACACAAACAAACAAAAAAACTTTTCAGGTCAATCAGTTCAAAGGTCAATTTTTTCAGCCTATTCTGTCCTCCTGGGGGTTGAAACTGCACTATTTTCCTATTGTGTTTTTGATATTGTACTCCTTGTCAAGCTCACAACTGCTTCAGATTCCATCAATCATAATATTTTGTGCATTCAGTCTATATGGTGCTGGATTTACTAGTTTCAGGACCTGCCTTAGTGACCGACAGCATTTTATTGATGGGCACACGCTATGACTGTTCATAAAAGTGATCAACAGGGTTCCGTCTTGAATCTATATTTTATGTGCTTGTTCTATTTTTTGCTGCTGTGATCAGCAATTTTTATTGAATAAACCATTTTTATTTTATAATTTTCATGCAGTCAGAAAACTAAAGAAAATGATGCTACCCATTCAGGTCATCTCAACTGGAAATGCTATCTGGGCTCACCATGTCGGGTTTTTGTTTACCCCATTTTCTTTTAGATTGGTCATGTGGCCATGCATTCTCAATGGGGGAGACTGCACTGTATGCCACCGTGGGCTAGTGGTAGCTCAGTGTTTAAGATGTTGGGCTACTGATTCGAAGGTCATGAGTTCAGATTCTAGCACCACCAAGCTGCCTCTGCTGGGCCCTTGTGCAAGGTCCATAACTGCTCAGCTGTGTAAATGAGATGACTGTAAATCACTCTGGATAAGGGTGTCTGCTAAATGATGTAAAGGTATAAAGTGACCTGTATAAATGTAGAAATACCTTATACTCAAATTTATCTATCAAATTTATTTTCCTATTAAAAATATCAGATTATAAATCCTATTTCTAGCCATTGTTACTCATTTCAAGCTTGAAATTGTTTTGTTCTATTGGCTGATCTAAAAAGAAACAAAATGATCTTTGAAATACAATAAGAAAACTTTAAGTTTGAAATGAGTCTCTTTTTTTGGATGTACATGTATTGGTTAATAGTCTTAAAGGGGTCATTGCATTGTTTTGTCATTAGTTTTGCAGTGGTCTCTAGTATGAATGAATGCCCTGTTAGACAGATTTGGTGAAAAAAAAAATGCTCTGGTGCTCGTGTTTCAGGCTGTTCTAGTTTGGTGAAGGAGTACGTGGGGGGAGAACGACAGGATTTCAGCTCTTACTCATAAATATTCATGACATGCAAGCGTATTGCCTCTGATTGGCTAACAGCACTGTGACGCTCCTTCCAGTGGGTCATCGCTGTTAGCTCCTCTACTCTCAAATGTTGCCCGTCGAGACGGGCTCTGCTCTCTCCTGGCCGCAAAATGAAAACCGTCTTCCCGTGGGGAGTCGCAAGCCAAGGTGGGTGAGGCCATGACTACTAATTTTCGAAGTGGAACAAGTTCAAAGGGCTTTTCCTGATTTGCTTGTTTTCCCATCTATGTTCTTTCTATGGCTAATGCAGGCAATGGGGGTAGAAGACCATTTTCACATGCAGCATGCATATGCAACTCGGAGTGACCTATCATATTTCAAAAAGAGCATTATTAGATTATTAAATGGTTTCTCGGGGGATGACACCTTTTAAATTTGAAACTATTTTGAGCTTTCCACAAAGGATTTTATAACACTGAAGCTGTTTGAAAACCTTAATTACAAATAACAGATAATGTATTCATTACTCATTTGTAATTATAATAGATTGGAAATACTAATGCAAGCAATTGATAGAAATCAAGTCCTAATTATAATATTGTCTACTACTATTTTAAAACACAACAAACCTGGCAGTTTGTTTTTGTCCCTTGTAGTGAAATGATTTATTTAAACATTATGAAATGTATGAGTCCCAGCAGTGCCATAAAAAAAGAATAAATCATTAAAATAATAAGAAAATAAATTGGGGGGGTAAGAAATAAATAGGAAAAAATGTGTGAAAAGGTAATAAATAAATAAAATAAGAAAAATGTGAAAAAAATAAAAACAAACGAATATCTAAAAACATAAAACAAAACAAATTAATAAATAGGGAAAAGGCAAATGTAAAAGCAATATGGGAATAACAATAGCAATAAGGAAAAGCGTTTATTTTCATATTCTTTTATTTTTACTTTTTAATTTAAAAGTTGTGAATGTATATGTATTCGTACTATTAATGTGAAACTCCTAAATTATATCTGGAGCTATCAGCTCATATCAGAAGTCAGCTGAATGGAGTTAAGCCGAGTGCAATTGGTGTCACATAATCTCAGCATAAAGACGCCTGTCCCTGGAGGCCTGTTTGATAGAGAACCAAGGCTATCAAACTAAGTCTGGGACAATTTCTTGAAGCATATTTGGTTATAAAAAAGATATCTAATTCAAGCTTTCAAATAAGGCCATCATTAAAAAAAAAAAAAAGATTTAAAAAAGAAATAAAAACACATGGCACAATGCATCTTGGGGTGTCTGTCCACCAAAATGAAATAGCCATTTAGGTATTAGGCATTAGTCATAGTCTACCCTCCACCTCCTATACTGTGACTATTTTGCAAAGAATGTTTTTTAATATTGCATATTAACTTTATTTGTTTTCTCCTGGGACATAATTTTTACTAAAAAAACCCACTATTTATAAAGATATTAATCTATATATTTGCATTCATATAATGTAATTATGCCTGAGAAAATGCTATATTAAATAAACTTATGATTGTATCACTAAGTGAATGGTAACTCTGGCCACAAGCATTAACTCTCCTAAAAATGAATGATCTCTTCATAGCTCATTCTGTGCTAGATTAAAACATCATGGTTTTAGTCAAGCACAAAATGCACACATGTTCAGGGTTTACAGACTTTGTAGAATTGTTGACTTCAAGAAGGAAATCAACCTCCTGCATTCTGCGTTCCAGCGTTTGGTTAGAGCACCCAGGCCTCTACTTCTTCTTGTGGATTATACTTGAGTTTTAGGGGATTATCTGAGACGGATTAAAGTGGCCATCCTCATCCTGCTAATCCAGCCATCTGTCAGAAAACAGCCTGCTGTTAATAGCCTGTTCTTTCCCCCTGAATGTTAATTAACAGAGTACAGAGGACTTAACACAGACACATAAAGCATACTTACTTATTCAGACTTTCACACTGAGTGCTTTCCATGGTCTATTGTGTTTAAAAGTATCTCAAAAATGGAGGAAACTTATCTATTTAATCATCCTGGAGTGAAAAAGATTATTCACCATGGTGGCCAGGGTCCTCTGCCTCACTTTCCAAAGGGTACTAAGGTAAGACACATAACATCTTGATGAAAGAAAACTAGCAATAAGGGCTTTTTATGAGACCTTTATTTGTTATAACTTTATTTTACTGCTAACATCCATTAGTCTCTTGTAAATGCTTTTCATTGGATCAAAATGCTACATAGGTTTTGTTTAGCGGGGCAAAACATGTGGCTTATTAAATCACTAAAAACAAGACCTTTAGCCACTGTCTCAGTTATGGCACTTAGCAATTATCTTTTTAAAGATTTTCTTCTTTTTTGATTTGTTCAGCCATTTGGCATCAGGCTTGGACAGGCAAATATTTTTCATGACAATGCTAAATCAGTCTTCTTCATTGAGCTCTAAACCCCGTTGTATGTCAAGGTGCCTCCATCTTTATAAAGTGTACAACATGCAACACAAAAATTAGGGGTCCAAAGAATATGCCTTCATGCATTCAATTTAGTGATACATGGAGTATGAAAGAAAATAAAAGGCCACAGCATGCTTTCTCTTATCTCCTAATCAACTGTTTTCCCTTTCTGTATTTCTCACCTTGCACAAAGTTGGTGTTCCATTTCCAGACATTACTGGACAATTTTGAGAGGACAGTGATTGATGACAGTCGCAAAAACAAGCAGCCAACCGAGATTTTTGTGGGGAAAATGTTTAAGATGGAGGTGTGGGAGGTGCTGTTAACCTCCATGAGGATTGGCGAGGTGGCAGAGTTCTGGTGTGATGCTATAGTAAGTGAAGAAGCTCAGAGTAACCCAGATATAGCTTCCTATCCTTCCTGCATGCCATGTTTGTCTGCCTTTAAATTTTAATTGTTTTTCTGGACTTTCTAAAATATTTTCTGTATTCTAAGTATTTCTGTCCATATATGGTAAAACAAAGATAGAAATGAGACATAACTGTGGATTAAATAATTAAGTAAAAAAGACATTGACTTCCCTGTTAAAATGGCAATCTATTTTTATATGTTGCACAGCACACAGGTCTCTATCCCCTGGTTGCTAAAGGGATACGTTTGGCTGCACAGGGCAAAGACCCACTGGAAGGCCAGAAGCACATGTGCGGTGTAGGTAATGTGTTCACCTACCATTCAACAGGCTATCCTGAGCTGGACGAGCTGATGCGGGAGCCACAGCCTCTAATCTTCATCATGGAGCTAATCTCAGTACGACTGCACCCAAATATACACACATGCGCACACACATTGCATTTACCAGCAATGCAATACTCTTACTCCACCTACCACAGATTGCTCCCTTTCTCGATTTCTCTTTATTCCATACTGTCTGCTGACTCTGCACTGTCTTTTCTTGCTCAGGTAGGTGAGCCATTCTCCTACCTCCGTGAATCTTGGCTCATGGAGAAGGATGAGAAGATGCAGCTTGTACCTACCCTTCACTACCAAGGCAACACTCTTGTCCAGGAAAAATGTTACCGTGAAGCATCTGAAAAATACAAAGAGGCTGTGCTGCTGTTACGCACCATTCAGTCAAGGGTAATGTAATCATGAGATGCTAGATGGTATTAGCCTGGGGGAATTAGAAAAAATGTCATATGAATTTGCCATATGGATTTAGCTAACTACTCCTTTATTATTACTTCTAAGCTCACAAAGGGAATGTTTCTAATATGGAATCCCATGAGAAAATTGATTGTAAAATCTGCAAGCAGGGACTCTAGCAAATCTAGCTTTGATAAATGAACCAATTTAAATGAACCAAAAGGTAGCACAGGCACCCTAGGTCACTGGTGTTGAGTGAACCCAAAAATATGAATTGGAAAGCTGTTCCTTAGCTGTAGACAAAGACTCTGTACCTTTTAAACAAAGCTTGCAAGTGGATCATAATAGACAAAATCCTGCTTAAGTATGGTGGGGCAAAAACATTCAGTGCTTTAGACATCATTAGCAGTATAATCAGTAAAGATTTAGGGGGAATATGATCCTACCTTTTACTTCTAGTAATGATTTTGGTTGCTGTATTCTTGATTAACTGGAGCTTATTTATGTAACTGCTAGAACATTCAGTCAGCAAGGCATTATCATAGTCTAATATAGAGATAACAAGTAGTTTTGCTTACACTTCCAGTCAAAAGTTTACATACATGGACATGAATGTCATCACTGACATGATTGTCATGGCAATATTGGTCTTTCAGTGATCTAAATATGTGGGCTGTGCTTAAAAATCAGGCTAATTTCAGGAAACTAATACATTTAATTGAAGTTTCTTAATTCTAGTCTGGTCAAATATACAACCAGAAATCTGACAGAAGTTTGTTGGTGGCTACCAAAAGTGTCTGGTCAAGATGAAACTTGCTAAGGGTCATTTAACCAAATATTGTGTGTGCAGTATGTATAATTTTGACCCTGTGTTGATTTCAGAAAAGCCAGAATTATTGTGTTAAATTCATTTAAAGTTGTGCAATTATCCTCTCCCAGAAAAGGAAGAATTCCAAGAAATCACTGAAAGCACAATATTGCCATGACATTCATGTTCATGATGACAGTCACATTTGTGTATGTAAACATCTGTCCACAACTGTAACTACTTTAGATTTCTTATCTTCCATATGTTTCTGAAATAATTGTCCTAGTAATAGTATCTATGTGAGACTGGAGGCAATATTCACCGCAAGGTCTTTCATTGCTGGAGTAGATCATCAAATCATCAATTCACATCAATATTCAATTAAGCCGGCTACAATAGCTAGCATGATTGCATGCAAAATGGGCTGTATTATGATGAAGACACATTTCAAATTCAATTAGGATGTGATCTGTGATCATTCCAGTCTGGGGCCAATTTGTCAATTATTTAAATATTTCATAAAATACAGTGTAAAGTAATTCTAGTTTGTAAATTAGATGACCAATTAAGATTGGTGAATCAATTTCAGCCAATGAACAATCACTGGTTGAACTTTGCCTGGTTTATAAAAACAATGAGTCATTTGTGAGCTAAGTCTGCCCTTATCAGTGAATTATGCCAAAGCATCTGACTCACTGAAAGGAGTTGGAATTCCCATCACTAATACTGGCTGTATTGAGTGGATCCAGTTATATTTTTAGTGACTCCCACACTCCCAATTCTATACAGAAATGCTGTTCTATAGGTCTTACAGACTATAAAAATGAAACAAAATACAATGATTGAACCTAAACATAATTAGCTCACATTTAGTGCTTCTTCTAATGAAACAACCAGATTCCATAATATTAATCTGGTTAATATTAATAGGCAAGACTGAATGTGTAGACATCTTTTTTGATGGCTGCATACATTATTTAAACAAACAGCACTTGAATGATTTTAATTCATAACCAATATTTCTGAGTACACTCACCTGACACTTTATTAAGAACAATATACTAAGACTGGGTAGGACCTGTTCAAATTATTGCATCATCCAAGTCCTTCAGATTTGATCAGGTGCACTTTCATGCTACATTACATGCTGATTCAGATCTGTCACTGAAAGGGCTAAAGAATAGACTAGACTAATAAAAGTCATAAAATAGTGTTTCTGTCCTCAGCACTGACACATGCTTTTTCTTTATTGCACCATTCTGAGTAAACTATCTGAGAGTGTTGTGTGAGAAAATCCCAGGAGATTAGTAGTTATAGATATACAGGAGGTCTTCAGGTTACAACAGTCTTGACATATGACGTTTCGAGTTTACGACGCTTGCACTCATAAAAACGTGAAAAAAAAATTGAGACATGAGTGTTTCGGTTTATGCTGTTAGCATCGTACTTACGGACTATGTGGGCGAACTAGTTTGCGCTCTGTGGAAAAATAAGTAGTAAGGCAGCGTATGATTGAGGAAGTTGGCGAAGTTGACTGTAAAAAAAAAAAAAAAAGAGCAAGTGTTTCGTTTGTGTTGCTTTGTTTGGCAACTTTTTGGCCCTTATCATGGCTCCTAAACAAAAGTCAGAGTCTTCAGATGGTAGTGCTTCGACAAAGAGGAAAGCCATCATGATGGAAGTGAAATTAAACATTGTAAAGAGATCAGAAAAGGGAGAAACAGTAGAGTGTACAGTACTGTCATAGATCTGGGCCCGGTTTCCCGATAACGTTCACTCTTAGCGCGCTAAGAAGACTTTTAGGATCTATTTTACGAAAGTTGTTCACTTTTCTAAGAGTGTTCCCCGAACTGTCCCTTAGGAAGCTTCTTAAGACGCTGCATCTTACGTCCGACGTTACGAGGCGCTGTCCTCAGTGAAGGCGCTGATATCGATTGCTCAGGAATCGATTTTTCACTT
>JAQLOM010000002.1:9777660-9788667 GCA_030068315.1 Chrysichthys thysi
AGTCCAAAGACATGCACAGAGGGGATTAGGCTAATTGGCTATTCTAAATTGGCCGTAGGTGTGAATGTGAGTGTGAACGGTTGTCTGTCTCTGTGTGGTGACCTGCCCAGGGTGACCTCTCACCCGATGTCAGCTGGGATTGGCGCCAGCTTTCCCCCGCGACCCTGAACAGGATTAAGCGGAAGAAGACGAAAGACAAGTCTTAATGTTTACAAAATATTTCTTAAAAATGAACCAAGCATAAAACTATTAGTTTGCTTCTGTTCTCTTCAGCTTTTGGCAATTTGTAAAAAGATACATCATAGATTCTGGCTTACACAGGAACAGGGGGGAAAATATCTATTTGATACACTGCCGATTTTTCAAGTGTGCCCACTCACAACAAAAGGAGAGATCTGTCATTTTCATCATAGGCACACCTCACCTGTGAAAGACAGGATCTAAAAAAAAAAAAAAAAAAAAAAAACAGAAAATCACATTGTGTGGTTTTTAAATAATTAATTTCCATTTTATTGCATGAAATAAGTATTTGATCACCTACCGACCAGCAGGAATTCTGGCTCTCACACACCTGTTAGTTGGTCTTTAAGAATCCCTCCCATCCTCTACTCACGATCTGTATTAATTGCACCTGTTTGAACTCGTTATCTGTATTAAAGACACCTGTGCACACACTCAATCAAGCAGATTCCAACCTTTCCACTATGGGCAAGACCAAAGAGCTGTCTAAGGACACCAGGGACAAAATTGTTGGTTGCCCTGCATGAGGCTGGGATGGGCTACAGGACAATAGGAAAACAGCTTGGTGAAAAGGTAATAACTGTTGGAGCAATCATCCGAAAATGGAAGAAACTCAAGATGGCTGTGAACCTCCCTCGGACTGGGGCTCCATGCAGGATCTCACCTCGTGGAGTATCAATGATCCTAAGAAAGGTAAGGTAAGGCAAGGTTCCTCTGCCCAAGCCAGCACATGTCCAGGCCCGTCTGAAATTTGCCAAAGGTGGATGATCCAGAGGAGGCATGGGAGAAGGTCATGCGTACCAGCATATGACGTATGTGGACGTTCAGTCGACACCTGGAAGTATGCTGACGACAACGCGGAAGTACACGGCCGACACCCAGAAGTACGCAGACGATGCCCGGATCACTTGCCTCACTCTCTCCCGCAGCTCTTGGAGTTAACTTGTATATCAGTATACTGTATAGTGCATTACTGTGGGTTTTTTGTGATTATTAATGGAACAGCTTCAGTGGCAGCTATCTGTAGCCAGGGCTCAGTATTTCCTTAGCGGGGTGTAGCTCAGAGGCACAGTGCTGCTGCCTCCACTAGGTGCAGACCTCTCTGACAAACTCTTTCTCTTGACAGAAATGTGATTTAAAATGAAGTCTTCAGTGAGTGTGTGTGGTCTTCTACAGCAAAAGACTCCTGGGTAGGCTAGGCTAAGCTAAGCTGGGCTAAACTCGGCTAAGCTAGGCTGAGTTACAACACAGTGGTTGGACATACAATATTTTCGACTTACGATGGGTGTGGCGGAACGCATCCATCATAACTTGAGGAATACCTGTATAGTCTACTTTGAAACTATGGCCTAAGAGCTAACCTTAGAACACTATTAATGACTAGAAGCTATACAGGGCAGTGATAGCTCAGTGGTCAGGAATCTCAGCACTGCCAAGCTATCACTGCCGGGGCCTTGAGCAAGGCCCTTAACCCTCAATTCCTCAGGCGTATATATGAGATATGTGTAAGCTGCTCAGGATAATAGTGTCTGCTAAATGATGTAAATGATATATTATTTGCTTATAGGAGAGCAGCAGGCTGAAATAATAGCAGTTTATGTCCTAGCCCTACAATGATCAAATATTATGAGCTGATTTGCATGTAACTAATGATATTTGCATATAACTAATATGAGCAACTAGAGACTAATTTCACTTATCAGGATACAATATGTATGAATTGAATGGGGTGTAAATTGAATCTCAGACAGTATAATCTGTGTGTTCAGAGTGTATAACAGATTGGCTCCCTCTATTGTTCACATTTCATGACAAGCCTTTGTAATAAAGTTAGGACATAACAAAGTACATTTACTTTGGTATTGTACTTAAGTTTGGTTTTGGAGTATCTGTAACTTTATGTTAATTTTCACTGAGTATTTTAACTTTTTATACAACCAAATACAACCAATTATGAATATTTTATTCAGGTGGCACAGGTAATGTGCTCTAAATACAAATACAAACAGGAGGTGCACTATTCTTTTTTTTATTTGAACAAAAGCTTGTCAAAAAGGTTCATATTAGTAATAAATGCTTTGAATAATAAAACAAGACTTTATCATATTTTTAGGTATTATCATAACAACAACAACAGCAATAATAATAATAATAATAATAATAATAATAATAATAAATCAAGTAAGTTAACCCTAACAACACTAAACACACTATATCCCCGAAAATAGGAGGTTGTAATAATGTGTTTGTGTCATATCTACTAATTTACATATTACATATGGCATAAATAATATGATTGAAGTGTCAAAATGAAAAGAGCATGTATCTTTAGCAGATTAGATATCATTTATGGAAAAAACTTTATGAGTAATATAAAGGAATAGTTGCATAATTTCCCCAAATTATAAAAATGTACACACATTTAACAAGCTGATACCAGAAGAAAGCCTACATTTTGATTATAATTCATAAAATTCCCATTTAATTACAATTCAACATTACTGATTTAAAAAGTGTTCTACATGGCTCAGTGATACACACACCAGCAATAACACCAAGAAATGTTACTAGTATCACTAGTTTTTACAAAATACGTTTTCATTATTTTATGGACACAAGTCTATTTAAAAGCAGTTTATTCAGTACTTTATAGATACTAAAAAAAGAAATCCATGTCTTGGTGAAGATGCCTAAAGATGGTGGTTTTGTGGTCCAGTAACTTCAGGAAATGTTCTGCACAGGTGTTTTATCTGTGTCATCTGCCATTTCACTTCCAGTTCTCTTACTGTTCTGGTACCAAACTCTGATCCTGTCGGGCTTTTAGAGCCAAAATGGCTTTTCTGTAAAGATCTACCAGGAAACAGGCATTGATTTATTCTGCTGAGATTCTGAATCAGACCTCATCCCAGAAATTATTTTTACTTGTGTGGTAGTCTAGGAAAATCCACTGAATGTCATGTTTATGCATGATCAAGGGGGCATTAGCTGTTGGCAAATTGTATGATGATTTTCGGGTTTGCCTCAGCTAATGCATGGTAGCTGAGTAAGCATAACTCAGTGAAATCGGTTGTGGTGGGCCATGAGTCTACTTTTGCTAGCTAACTAACTTACAGCTGAACTGTTTTTGCTACACAGCTGGTAATGTAATAAGTCTAAGAACAGACCACACAGAATATCTACTGTATCCGTGTCTACTCTTTTTTAAAATCTTTTTTTAGACTGTATACATTATAACAGCTTCAAACTAGCACATACCGGTATAGGGGTAGATACTGCTAAGTACTTGTCCACAAGCATTTATTTACAGTGAGGGTGAGGAAAGAGAGCAAGTCCAAGAGTGTGCACTAAGGCCAGTTATGAAATTTTTAGCCTTATATAGAGCTCCTAAATCAGCTAAAATGCCAGAATACTGCAGCCTCAATCTCAGGCAACATAGTTAGCAGGGCTGGTGTCAGATGTTGTGATCCCGCACTATCAGGATTCAAAGTTGTTTGATTAAAGTATTGGCAATGTTACAGTCTCACCATGAGAAGACACTCATGTGACCTGCGTGTTCTTATATTTTGAGTCTTTAGGTCAGGGGTCTCCAACCTTTTTCCCACCGCAAGCTACTTTTAGAAAAAAAAATTGCTGCAAGCTGCCCCCACCCCCCCGCTCGCGAAATAGCAATGCTGTCGCAAGCCCCCCCAACCCCCATTTGTGTTTTATGAAAATCACTGTTTAAAATTAAGTATATGCTCAGCCTTTGGCGAGCTACTCGGAAGGGGGCGGCGAGCGACTGGTAGCGGGCGAGCGACGCGTTGGACCCCTGCTTTAGGTGTCTCTCAATGTCAAGGATGCCTTTTATTAGGATGGGTCTTTCCAAGTCAGGTCCTTCAGAGGTTAGACAAGTCTCCTTCCTAGCATTCAGAGGACACAGAATGGAACAGTCTAGCAAGTGTGCAGGTGTGTGCCTCTGAAAAGGTCCAACCTCGCATGTTTGCACTGGACTGTGGGTGATGTAAGAAAGCCGAGCATACACACATACATCGGTGAAAATTCTCTGAATGAAGGACATGGTGCTTGGTAAAATTCAAAGGATCATAGACATCAGAACAGTCCTTTGACAAGAATTTGACGGTGTAGCATCCTTGAAATGAAGTCTTTAAAGGACCCTTCCTTGACATTGAGAAACACTCTCTGTCTTCATTGCATTTTTCTGTGGATTGCAATACCAACCTAAGGTGCACACTGCCACCTAGTGTGCCAGAATGCATGGCTTATGATTGAGTAGAATTGTGTTTTTATCCAAGGGAGTGACAAATTCAGTGAGACTTACCAAAAGTGGCAGAGAGGTCAGCAGGTTGTCTGTAATTTATAGGAATTTCTTCTGTGTTTATCCTGTTCTTTCGCTTTCCTTTCAATACCTTTTTCTTTTTCTTGTTTTGTCCATTACCTGCTATAGCAGTGTATTAAAATAAAGTCAGCCCATCATTGCCTCTTATCAACTTGAAATGATTCTAAAGTGTCATACTAAACAGAATACCTTTAGAGAGTTTGGACTCAGGGGACTCGGGATAATCCAAAGTCTCCACTTTTGCTTTGGGTTTCAGCCTCCCATTCTTTTGTGGCAAAAGGTCACCACTGGCCTTCTCCTTCTGACTGTTACCATCATGTCCTGCTTCATTTCCTTCTGCTTCCTCTTCCTTCTGCTCTTCATTTACTTCTTCATTTTTGCTCCCTTTTTTCACACTCATTGCTTTAATCTTGACTTTCAGCTTCTTTTTCTTCAGTTTCTTTTGAAAGGAATTCTCCTATAAGCAGATTGTATAGTCTAGGAAAAGGAAGGGGGAAAAAACATACATACAGATCTGTGTGTGTTTGCTTCTTTTAAGTTACCTTAGGAATAATTGGTTGTAGAGGGCTCCTGTTTCTCTGTTCGTCCTCCTGAGGACACTCTTGAATGTTTGATTTACCGGCTTTAAGCCTGCAGATACCAACATTTTTATTACAAACTGCAAAAAATGACACCTTACAAAGTAAAATGATCTTGAATATTGTCTCATTTATCTACTCTTTCCATACTACAAGACTGCAATAAACTAAAAAAAAAATCAATTGATATATATATATATATATATATATATCATATGGTGTGCAGTATAAATAAGAATTTTATGTAATTGAATAATTCTTTTTGAGAAATAAATGCTAAAAAATATAGAAAAATCATTTGCCGGTAGAACAAGATAATTTCAAGTATCTTTAAACACAAAAGGCACCTTTCAACTTTGTTTTTCTTCTGACTTTTTTCTGCCTTCCCTTTCCTTTTCTCTGGTCCTGGTTGCCCTCCATCATCTCTGACTATACGGGCACAGAGATCTGGGTAGTCAAGGCATACAGCTCGTAGTAACCACCTGAGGCCTCGCAATGTCTTCCTGTCTGACCATCGCCGCAGGTCCATTAAAGCCGAGCATGGCTCCTGTGGTGGGGAAAAAATTAAGTGCATCATATCACACACATGTTTAAAATACTATTAGAGATATTTTGATTTCTGGCCAGATATTTTGTCATAATATACTTTGATACTCACGATGTGGCACAGAGACTGGCTCTGATTGACCAGCTTCTCCAGGGAGAGAACCTCAATCAGTTCACTTCCCAGTAAGGCATTCATTTTATCTTGTTTATTGGCTAATCTGTAAAGAGGAACAGTTTGTGGAAATGATTTACTTTCCATGTAGAGAAAACCTCTTATACCATTTTAAGGATCATTTTAGAGAGCATTTATACAAATAAAAGGAATGATGACTTACAATAACACAGGCTTTCCAGCCACTCTAGGCTGTCTCAGCATGTCTGTCAGATGGTCCTTGACCTCCTTCATTCTCTGTCTATCACTGGAGTCCACCACAAAAATGACTCCATGGGCCTCGCCATAGTATTCTCTCCAGCATGAGCGAAATTCAAGACTTCCACCCATGTCCAACAAAACCACCAGGAAGTTTTCCAGCCTTAACTCATAGCGGACACATCCATGAGTAGGACTCACTTCTCCAAGAGGAGCTAAACAAAAGGTAGATATAGAAAATATTGCAAACGCCCTCATTATTTTTAATATACAGTCGTGGAAAAAAGAAAGTACACCCTTCTTTAATTCTGTTTTTATTTATCAGGGTCTAAATAACAATTGTGTGGTCCTCTCCAACTTCTATAAACAAACAAATAACATCAGATGACAACAACAACAACAACAATAAAACACAACGGATTTCAATATGTAGTCATTTTTTCCAAAAAGTAAACCAACATTCAGAAACCAGATGGGGGGGATTAGTACACCCTATAATTCTTTATAGCAACAAAAACTTGAAGTAAATGTTTTCTTTAGGGGTTTATCAGTTTCTCACACAATTTTGGAGAAATTTTAGCCCATTCTATTTTACATTCAGCTCATTAATGTTTGAGGGCATTTGTTTATGCACCGCTTCTTTAAGATCCCTCCACAGCATCTACCGCCATTTAGATGTCGCATTGTTGGTGTGCTGGTGATAATTGTCCTGCTGCATGATCCAATTTCAGCCCAGCTTAAGCTGCTGGACAGATGGCCTCACATTTGTCTCAGGAATATTCTGGTGTAAATGGAGATCATCATTGTCTCAATGACTACAAGCTTCCCAGGTCCTGTGGCTGCAAAACAAGCCCAAATCATCCCCCTCCACCACCGTGCTTGACAGATCGTATGAGATGATAATCACACATCTCCACCTTGGTCTCATCAGTCCAAAGCATATTGTTGCAGAACGTTTGTGGCGTGTTCAAATGCAATTTTGCTATTTAAGTATACATACTGTATTCATTTGGTTAGATGGAGCTCCATAGCACCCATCCATGAAAGATAAAATAAGATAGCTTTTATTAGTCCAAGAGTCTGTAAATTTGTAAGCCATTATACTGTCATGAAAATAAAAATTGTAATGTTTGAGCATTACATGGTCTGACCTCGGACTGAACTTCCTGGGACACCCAACTATCTCTCCAAACTGGTAAAATGGTCAATGTTAAATTGTTTGAAGATGGCCTTATAGCCCTTCCCATCCTGATGAGCAGGAACAATTACTTCTCTAAAGTCATGACTGATATCCATTCTTCTTAGCATGATTTAGGCATACACCTGAGTCCTTGAGAACCCCTAAACTGCTACAGGTTTAGCTTTTATAGAGAGTCTGAATTCTTTATCATCTTGTGTATTTCTTTAGTAACGCCTGGTTTATTGCGGGTATTCCTACTTACTCGCCTAATGATTATGAAAGTAGGAAGGGTGTACTTATTTTCCCTCCACCTGGTTTCTTTTGTTTTTTTTTGTATAGAAGTTGGTGAAAACACCATAATGGTTATTTAGGCCCTCGTAAATAAAAATAAAAACATAGACTTAAAGGGGGGTTTACTTTCTTTTTCTCCTGTAATCCAATATACAGTAATGTGCAAAACCCGTGAGCCACCCCTTACCCCCATTTCTTTATATTTTGCTAGGAAAATGAGGCAATACAATATAGTATATAACAAAAAGAGAGTCTGTATAATTCTCACAAGCTTTAAAGCCAATAGTTGGTTTGACCACTGTTAATTTGGTGTTCAATGAACTGTCTTAGGCAGCTTTCTTGTACAGTTGATCCTCATGTTAACGGACTAATTGGGTGGACAGGTTGTCCGGTGACATCGGAGTAGTCTGATGATGTGAAGTGTTTTAGTGTGTGAGGGTTAAAATTATGGAAATCCAAGGAAAAATGCCACAAAGGTCCATAAAAGTGCTACCCAAGTATTGTACACATGACAAGCAGCATAACGGCCAACATAAATAGGTAAGTACATGGAGAAAACATTGAGGTGAAAGACACCAAATAATCACCGAAAAAACACTATAGCTTCACAATGACCACAGCTCAACCGACGCTTGGAAGCAACTAGTAGCACGCACGCCACGGCCACCTAGCGAACAATTGTTGAACTACAGGACTCAGTTCGCAACACTCGGGATTTTTAAACTTTTGTACTGGACATTCTGACTAACGGATTATGTATTCAGAGGAGCGGATTTTGTCCGTTGCATCTGATATCCATTAATGCGGTGTCCGTAGATGAGAGGATCAACTGTAATTTCTTTAAGTAGTCTTCAGGAATTGTCCCCCAGGCTTCCTGAAAGATATAATCCAAAGCTCTTCTTTGACTGCCTTTTGTTACATTCTCTGTCAAGATGATCCAACACTGCTTCAGTAATGTTGAGATGCGGGCCTTGGGGAGGCCAATCCATGACTGACGGTGTTCCATCATGTTTTTTTCTGTCACGGAAGCCTGAAGAACTGGTCCTCAAGACTACATTTAAAGAAAAATAAGATAGACTGGCCCCTTGAAAGCAAACTATGAAGAAATGAGGGGTGGCTCAGGTTTTTTTCACAGTACTGTACATGATTTGACATTAGATATTTGCCTCTTAACATCCCTCTGATGCACAATGTCTTTCCAGCCTTGTCAAGACCAACCACCAGCACAGTAACTTTCCTAAGGAAACAGAAGAAGTGCATATCAGTCCAGCCCTTCTAGGTAATTGGTTTTCGCAGTCTGGTATTAAGCAATCTACTTTTGCTAATTTTGGCATTATAACTGAACTAAGCAGATGAAGGTGAGGCCCTTGCTCAACAGTAGCAGCTTGACAGTTATAGGATTTGAACATGTATTTGAACTTTTAACATTTACCAGTACAGTATAAATAAAAAAGAGCACTGTGATTATATCTGAAAGCATGTACCTTATGGGTTGCTGCAGTTTGGAAACCCAGTTGCAGCAATTGCTCATTAAATTGAACATATTGAGGTGAGGAAGAGAGCACCATCTTCTTCTTGATTCAAACCTGCATACGGATTGTAGCATAGGTTACAGTGACCATAAAGCTGTCTACTGGGCTATCGGCCAGCCTTAAGAGCTGTCACAAACTATTAATGCAATTTCATTTAGTTTGTGTCATTATAAAGATATTTAACCTTAGATTTCTACATAGCAAATGAATAATATAAATTTCTATACATTGCTATCTTATTTTGAACAACTCTTTAATCCCTTTTTATCTTTTTTCCATCTACATGTTGCAGTACCTTTAAGTGCAATAAGCAATCATTAAGCTTTATATGCAACTTGTTAAAAGGCATCAACAGTATTCATTATAAATGGCAGGGGTGGAATACATTTCCGTAATAGTAAAAACAGGAATATAATAACAGTATGAGTAAAAAATGTGGCCCTGATATAAGAATGAATTGCAGCTGCTATTGACGAGCTGATGAACATGTGACACCACATTAAAGCAGGACCAATTCCCACTGCATCACAAACTACAGTTCAGAGTTACTGGGTTTTAGGTATGGAATCAACAAATCAACAATATGCTAACATGTTTTAATGTGTTATCCCCAAACAAACAAACAAAACATTTTTCAGGCATTTACACACAAGTGCAGTACCACAAAAGTACAGTAGCACAATATAAGCAGACAGAGAGAGACAAGCAGATTCTATTTTATTGAAAGGTTTTGTCAAAAATGCCAGTTACTTACAGTAATATGTCCTTATTTATTTGCATGCTTGTGTTTTCTTCGCTTGTGGCATTGCGCACAGTGCAGTGAAATACTAATCAGGCTCAAATTATGCCTCTAATCCTGTCACCTCATCTGGGAGGAGCAACGTAGGCTTATGCTTCTTACTAATCACGTGATCTTCAGGTGACATCTGCTTTCCTTATGGGCAGGGAATGGTAATGTTTATTTGACCCAAACAGGAGAATCACTTGTAACATCAAAAGAAAAATCTCATTTGCATTGCATTTATGTGTGATTCTTCATTAACAAAAAAGTGTTTCATGCTTTTTAATTCACCTGTAATTCAATTCACTTACACACTTACAATAATTATGGATTATATGATAGCAAGTTATTGCCATATTATAGTATGTCACCACTGATAAAGGCTGAATAAACACGGGTAATAGAACATACATTCTAACAATGTAAGTTGGTGTATTCTTTTTTTTTTGTTCAGACTTCATAAAAGGTTTGGCCTGTAAATATCCACCTTACTGATCCACTATTTCAACAAATGACCAATGAGCCAAGCTCTGTGATGTTCAGTGCATTTTTCTAAAATTGACTGAACGTGTTTGAGGCATGCATAAATACATGCACTTTCCCAGTAATTGGGTTTCAAAGGGAGTGAGAATTGTCTGGAAATCTAGTTGTGTCTCCTTCCTTATATGTCATAAAGTAACAAATGCCCCAGTATTTGCAAGAAATACTGCACTCCTACAGCTGTCTGCTTCTTCTCAGCACGTCAGTCTATATGTAGGCTGTCTGCTTAATAGCTGCAGTCAAAGCTAGAGGCAACCAGTTCGCCAATGTTTTTTATACATTGAGTTTTTCTAGTGATATACAGTGAACCCCCGCAATGCCGCGGTTCACCTATCGTGGGTTCAATGCATTGCGGATTTTCACATTTTGATTCGTGGAACTTTTTGGCTTTCGTGGGACTCTGGAATATAAAATATAATTTAAAAAATGTCCATTCAAACATTACAAGAACATTTAAATCGAAATAAAACAGTATGCACTGTGTTTCATCAGTGGATGAATAGTGAAAGTGGCTGTGTATGCCACTTCCGCTTCAACTAGTAAACAGGAAGTGACCTCACCGGCAGTAAGTACGCATGTAGAATTTTATATGTTGTTAAAATTATGTATGTTT
>JAQLOM010000002.1:9829051-9843067 GCA_030068315.1 Chrysichthys thysi
GATGATGTTTCAGGTCATATTTAAGCAGAAATGTAGACAATTCTAAAGGGTTCACAAACTTTCAAGCACCGCTGTACTCTTGATTTCAGTCCTGGGTTTCACATGTGAGACTGTGTTTATTGTTAAAAAGGAAAAAAAAAACAACCTAAGGACCACAGAGCTGTCTGGGGGGGGAAAGCAAGTGATTTTGAAGCTGGGAAAAGAGAGGAAATGCATCAGAACCATTGCATAAGCATTGGGCATAGCCAATACAATGATTTTTTTTACATATTCAGAGCTATTAATTGTTTAAACAGTCAGAAAAATAGGGTACGTACACCTTGGCAACAAGAAACATGCGAGTCAGTTGTGTGTTCCAATATTTTTGATCACGTGAGGAATGGGTGGGCTCAGAGAAAAGGTGCCACGTTCTCAGTTGTTTAACACATCTACAGGGAATGTCAGTGATGTGCTATCAGTGACTGAAAGCTGAAGTTCTGATCTATTGTCTTATTTTAATCTTTTGAGCAAATGTATTCAGTGTATAGCAAAGACAAAAGAATTGGCCTGACTATTCCAATGCTTTGGGAGAGGAATGTATGTAAAAGTTTCATAAAAATAAATCAAGTTTTAGATATTAATGCCACAGAAATGTTCTTGAGCAAAATGTACCTGCTATCATTATAAAAGACATTGCCATTGAAGAATTCACATAACAAATAGCAGTTATTATTAAACAACACTTTATGGAAAATACGACAGAGCCATCGCAAAGACACCAATGCCAGTTCAGTTGGTTTGGTAATATGCAATTTGACAGGGCACAACTACAGCTAATCATCCCAAGCCATGCAGGATTTCATAACTTGTTCTCAGACTAAAGATAAAGAAGGTAAGAGAGAAGCTGGCAGTTACTGTAAAAGAGTTGCAGGATGGTCTGAAAGCAGCAGGAGCAAATGTTACACAAAGAACAATAAGCAACAAACTGCACAACAATCATCTCCATTCTTATACCTCATGCAAAACTCTTCTGCTAAAAACAGAAGCATACAGTTGCACTTAGACAAGCGTTTAGACAAACAGACCTCTTATGGAACAGTATACTCTGGTCAAGCCAAACCAAAATAGAAACCGTTGGCAATAATTCAGCTTGTCATTTTTGGGGAAAGGAGTTCACATATAATCCGAAGTACACCATACTCACAGAGATGTACAGAGGGGGAGGGGGGGTAGTAATGTTATGGGGGCATATCATTCTCAAAAAAACACTTCTGGGACTTTGCAAATCTTTGATTATTAGAGTACAATCATCCGAGAAACTGAATGAATATTTCAACTAGACAGTGACCCCAAATCAAACATCCAGAATAACTAACTACATGATACAAATAAATAACTAATAAGAAGGCTTAATCTCCTGACTTGAATCCCATTGAAGTCCAATTTTGAAATCCAATAATAATAATTTATAATCCCAATAATTTAGTTTTAAAAACATAAGCTCACAAACCTAAAAGTGAACGATTAAAAAATGAAGTAGAACTGAAATTAATTTTTTGACTTCCATCTATGCCAAGAAAAATATCTTATTTACAATGTAACATCCCCTGAAAAGGCCAAATTATGAAAGAAGGTGAATTAGTTGTGAAATCACTGAGGGGAGGGGGGGGGGACATATACTATACTGTCCGTAAGTCCTAGTCACATACAAAGAAATGCTGTAAAACAAATGCCTTCAAAAGTACTGAAATTAAATTTTTTTTACACATAAACTAATATAAAAACAGTAAACAATAGTCAACTAAACAAATGTAATATTTTGTGAGACAACTCTTTGCTTTAAAAAAAAAAATTGTAATCTCTGGTACAGGGGTACAACGAATAAATGATGTAGTCAGCTGACATTGATGACCAAATTAGTTTCCAACAAATTTAATTGTTGATTAGTTGGTGATATCATCACATGTCTTTTCATGCTGACTCTGAATGCTCTGACATGTAAGTGTTACTATTTCCTGGAGTGAAATGAATAATAGTGCAATTACCAAAAGCCTCCAAAGTGTGGGAGCATTTCACTCTTATCTTGGCCAAAAAGATTGTGAATTGCAACATTTGCAAAGTTGACCTTCCCTGGCATGGGAGCACATCAGTTAGACTCGGCAGGTTAGTTGGCTAGCTAATGTTAAAAGCCGTGTTTCTCCACAATATGCACTGTAAATCATTCTGTTGCATGAAATGCATTATGTTTACGGCTGGAAAATATGCTGGCTTGAATGTGCACTGCTGCTGAGTGCCCAAGTTTCTAAATCACAAAAAAATCTGCAATTCCTGTTCACAGTTTTCCTGTTTTAACTAATCAAATAAAAGAACATTTGAGATGTTGAAGTTTCAAAGAAACAGGAAAAACAATAAATTATTAGCATATAATTTCAACCTGGTTACATAGACTGGGCTAAGCTAGGCTGAGATACCCCTAAGGTAGAGGTTCAACACAGTTGTTCGACTTACAATATTTTCGACTTGCGGTGGGTGTGGCCGAGCGCATCTCCATCGTAATTTGAGGACTGTCTGTAATTTCCGGGTTTGTTTGATCAAATCTGACCTTTTTCAGGGGGAAAGGTAACAGCCCTAATAACCCACTATAATGAAATTGGACATTCAGAGGGGGAGCATTTATTTAGAAAGCATTTCAATGTGTATTTTAATATCTACACAACTTTTTCACTGATAGCATCTTGGTAAAAGTCAAACTCTCTCAATTGTCTTGTTGTTTTAATCAGTTTTTTTTTGTTTGTTTTTTGTTTTTTTTGCCCAGGGTGTGGGGACCTATCATTGCTGTTTGCAGCTATATTTTCTTTTAAATTTAGCTTATTTGATTATGGCAAACTCCCTAGGAGTGGTCAACCAACAAAGATCATTCCAAGAGAAAGGCATTGTAATAGTCCATAAACTTTGGGTAACTTCTAAGCAACTAAAGCTCTGTCTCACGTTGGTTAATGTTAATGTTCACCATCAAGACAATGCTGAACAAGAATGGGGTGCATAGCAGGGCTGCAAGGAGAAAGCAACTGCTGTCCAAAAAGAACATTGCTGCAATTCTACAATTTGCTAAAAATGACACGCAGAAGGCTGTTGGGATTTTTTTGGATGGATGAGACGTAAATAGATTTTGGTTTAAATGAGAAGCATTGTTTGGAGAAAGGAAAATCCTGCATTCCAGCATTAGAACCTTGTCCCATCTGTGAACATGGAGGTGATAGTGTTGTGGTTTAGGACTGTTTGGTCTCATTTGTTTAATTGGGTTCTCATTATCTGCTTTTAGGACTTGTGTGAAAATCTGATGTTTTAGGTCAGATTTATGCAGAAATCTAGGAAGTTCTGAAGGGTTGGTAAACTTTCAATCACCGCTGTACATAAGACCCATTTAGTA
This sequence comes from Chrysichthys thysi, assembly GCA_030068315.1. Classification (NCBI taxonomy): domain Eukaryota; kingdom Metazoa; phylum Chordata; class Actinopteri; order Siluriformes; family Claroteidae; genus Chrysichthys; species Chrysichthys thysi. The sequence continues at coordinate 9,832,461 of JAQLOM010000002.1, forward strand.
ATTGCACTATTCATAATCTGAATAGTCAACTCAGATACAATTAATGCAGTATTATAAAGAAATTTGAAACTAGAAAGTTTTATCAGGCATGTTGGAGAAACTGTCAAAGTTGTTTTCTGGAAATTTTTTGCCTGTCACACTTGCTTTTTGTTTGCATGCAAACCTTAGTAGCCTTCATTATAGTTTTTATTTGAAAAAATATCCTATTATTATTATTATTATTATTAATAATAATAATAATAATAATAATAAACTATTTTTTTTGTAAGTGTCTCTTTCAAAAATCCCTCTCACACTTCTCAGTGCCCTGCTGGAAAAGTAGACGAGAATGAGAGTACTTGTGTGAAAATTTGATGTTCTAGGTCATATTTATGCAGAAATATTGAAATATTCAATCAGAAATACAGAAATATAGGAAATAAGCGAAAGGGCTACAGCACACAAGGCGGTATATGGCACGTTACAGCTTAAGATGTACCAGATTGGTCACTTATCAGTCACTAAGTGGTGGCGTTAATAAAGTGTCGCACTTAAAGATGATGTGGTAAACGGAACCTATTCATGTGCTTAGCCATTACAGCCCATCCTCCTTTTATATGGTGCCTTTTTCTTAAATGAATAACTATTAATTAATTAATGGATTTGCGTTAGCTTGCGTTCTTTTTTCCTATTTAATATTTCATTATTTAATCTGACTGGCTTTCATAATATTGTCATTAGATTTGAGTATGTAATTGAAATAGCTACAAAAGCATAGTCCATAATTAAAACTGTAACCTTTATATGATTTTAAGGCGCTCAATTAGTTAATGGTTTTATGTGTAGATTTGCACACACTCAGGAGCACGAGTAGGATATAAATGTTTTTCCAAACTCTTTCTGGATTTAACTTAATGCCAAGTTTCTTATGTAAATGTTCCTACGAATGATTTACAGGCCCCTTTTTTTGGTCTCAGTTTGAATTGACTATAGGCACTGGAACACAGGCGATTGCGCTAAGGCTATACAGGAAGCCTGGTTTCCCCCTAAGTTTCATTAAAATGCAGCAATGAAATGTTTTCTAAAGTATCTATATTATTTCTCAACCTTAGAGTAATACAAATGATCTAATATCTCACTGCAATATCTTGGTGCTTGTTCATTAAACTGTTTTCAGCAAATAATGCAGCTGTTGTGAAAATCTTCTTTAAAGCCTTCCACACAGCACTTATAGACACACAGTGAAGCCCTTTGCATGTCTTAGTGTTTATTACATGTTTGTGTACATGGCATTTTAAGAGGCTTTTTTTAAAGTGTTTAAAAGATTAAAGCTCACTAGACAACAGGAGTTTAAAATGTTGATTTAAGTTCTGCCCAGACACACAAGCCTCACTGGGAGCAAGTGACGTGTGAGCGGGTGTGTTTTGCACAGAAAAAATAAGGCGTTTTAACATGTCCCACCTCTGGGCAAAAGGCTTCTCCTTATGATGATTGGTAGATCTCTCAAAAAGGTGGAACCTTGTAGCCAACTGCCACTGACTGAAACGGGAATGAACGTGACTGACGTCTCAAGCATAAACATATCATGCACCAGTTGGAATCACTTGGAGCACGCGGTAATAGTGTAATTTGTAAATATTGTAACTGTATAAACAGTAAATATAAAGTAATGTTTGATTGTTTGCATTATTTTCTGAAATTTGTTGTCTAGAAGTCTAGCTTATCACTTCCTTCTTCAACTATCATAAAATGGCAGACACTGCAGATGTTGACTTGAATTTTGTTTTAAACAAAAAGGCAGACTAATGGCCAAGATTTTAATTCAAAACTCAGGGAGCAACAAAAAAAAAAATCCTTTTAGCGGTCTTGGTACAGTAAAATTGATTGGATATGTTTAGTGTTAGTCTTAGATTATATGAGTGTCCACACACACACACACACACACACACACACACACACACACACACACACACACACAAACCACCAGCCGCCAATGTACTGGAAATATATTAAATAAGAAAGCCAAAAGTATCTGAATACTTATTTCCCCTCAGCGTATACCCAGGTAATCATTTAATCTGGGTTCATTAGATGGAATTTCTTTTACTTCTGGTTCCTGGGGAGACATTAATGAATGTCTATCCTTTGTGTTTTTTTTAGATTTTGAAAACATCCCAGCGAGAAGTGTGCAGGTGGACCCTGCCTCCCTCACCAAGACTGATCAGTCCAGTAAGGAATCTGGCTTGCAGCAAGTGTCCTCTCCAAAGCCAAAAAAAGGGCGCCGGCGCACCGACGAGGCTTTGCTGCGAGACTGGAGCTTTGCTTCCCCTCCTACTCCTCCTCCTCCCCCAGAATCCCCTTCTTCTCCACTTATCACAAGTCCTGTTTTCCCACTCAGGCGACCTCGGGGCAGGCCTCGTCTCAATCCTCTGCCTGAAGGTGGCGACACAGAGAGCATTAGACCTGCTCAGGTGGCAGAAGGAAGAGACCTGGCCTCTGCAAAAAAGAGAAAGCGATGCAGGAACCGCAAGTACCAGAATGGGGAGTACATTACAGATAAGGAAAAGGAAGCCAACAGGGAGAATGAGGAGAAGTTTGCGGATGGAGAGATTGAAGAAAGAGGTAAGGAAAAGGTTTTTGACACTAGTTTTCACTCACACATGGGATGTGGCTGGTGAAGTAGTTCCAGGTTTTTTTAATCCACTGCAATATTAAAATATTCTTTTTTTTTTTTTTCTTTTTTTCATTTACTACATGCTTCTTTCCTTTTTTTCACCAGCTTGTTCTTTTTTTTTTTAAATAATGTTTTTGTTTAAACATAGTAAATGGAGACTAGTCTAACAAGGTCTGCTCAAAATCCTCCAGCAGGACATAACTATAATAGTAACTTCCTCAAAATGTTGGCATAGCCAACCTTTACCTTAATCAGGTGTTGAGTGGAAGATATATAACTATTCTTCCATCATTAGTATTATCTAAGTGTAGCTTAGAAACTGTACTGACAGAGAAGAGCGTTAGAAGTATGCATTCAGACATTAGTGAGAGCTAGCGATATGTAGGAGGAATGTAGATTTAGTATAGAATCAGTATAGAATTGCACTCACACTAGGTTTGACTGGCGGAAACCGCACCCCACCCCCCAGCCCCTGGTCTGCATTCACACTGCACTAAACGATCCAGTCCCTGGGTGTTTACTTCATCACGGTGCCACTTTTTGAATTGAAGAAAAGCCCTCTCGCTTTGCATAATGAGGAGCGAGATCTTTTATATGAGAGCACAAATACAAGGTTAAATTGAGCAAAACAAACACTACAAGCACACATCAAGTAAAGTGACCAAAAACAGCAATGACGAGACCACAGAAAATACACTTTATCTTTAAAACGCAGCAAATCGGAGATAAGTTCACTAGCTTCTTGCAGAGGGCAAAAAATCCTTTTGCTTAGTTTCCATGATTCTGTGTGTTTGTAGTGTCTGTTTTGCCTCATATCTGCACTCTTATATATAAAAGACACACTCACCCCAAAGGTTTAACATTGTGGATTACTTTGGGCATGGTTGCACACGGTCCTCTTACATGCCATAAAGATTTATTAATTATGAAACACAGTGATTTTCAGTGAATCGTGCTGCATACATAAATTTCTGTGAAAGCAACAGACATTGTAGGAGGAATTTGCAGCTTTACTTACTGACTACAGTCCGTCTTCATCAATAAGGTGAGAATCAGATTCATTATTAAACCTAATATTCTCCAATGAATTGAAATAACACTGGGGTCAAACAGTCTTGGGGTCGCCTAATGTGAGTACGCCCTTAGGGGGAAAATGAGCCCCCAGTTCTGAGCCGTTAGAACAGCACTAAAGGTTGATGACTCAGTGGCATAGCCACAGTGCAAAGGCTAACACTAAGGCTCACCCACAGGCGCACCACTCCATTTCAGTTCGTCTGTCGAACAGGTTTGCCTCACTCAGTGAAGCACACTCAATGAAGCCTGTGGAAAGTGCTTTGGTTATAAATGACTATTATATAGCACATGAAATTACAACCCAGAAAAGTTGGGACGTTCTTTAAATTTGAATAAAATGAAAACTACAACATGGAAAACGCCCCTGTCCCAACTATTTTGAGACCTGTAGCAAGCATCAAATTTGAAATGAGCTCATTTTGTGCATAAAATTGTAAAATTTCTCAGTTTAAACATTTGTTATGTTATCTATGTTCTGTTGTGAATAAAATATTGGCTCATATAATTTGAAAGTCTTTTAGTTTTCATTTTATTCAACTTTAAACATCTGTGTGGCTAAAAATATTTTCTGGAATTCGGGTTGTAAAATAGGGTTACAACAACAAATTAACAAAATGGATAATAATTCATAAGAAAAATAGTTGACAGCAAATGTCATTATTATAGTTGGACTGTTTTGAAGCACACTGTGGCATGGAACTTCACTTCATTAGGTCTAAAAAAGCATTTGATGTAAATGGCAGTGCATGTTGTGGCAGAAGAAAATCTCTAAAGTATTGAAATGCTTTGAATTAAAACATTTTGTTGGCCTTGTGATATAACCATGTTTTTGTGTAAATCATATTTCTAATAATTCGTATGAGCGAATATGAGAAATTGCATCGAAAGTGCACTGTACCTGTATGAGCAATGCTTACTACCTGCGGTGTATGGACTGTATGTACCAGCTTATTCAGTTTTCTAGCTGTATTGCACATTTGTACCATATTTCTCTGTCTTTCCCACCCTATAAGACAATACTGTATTATCTCATGCTATTTTGGCCCAATGGTCAGTTATTTATATAACCTGGGTTGGGTTAAAAATGAAAATGGTCTTAAATGAATTAGTCTATGAAACAAAAATGTTTTCTTATTTCAAAAACACTCACAGTACCCCAGTCTGAATTATTGCTACCCTATTCATTTAAAAGGCATCTTGGTTATAACGTTTGCAATTTGCCTCGCTTTTGTATCAAAATTACAATCATATCAAGCACCTATATTTTTTGACTGGTTTGCCCTCCAGAAGATCTGAGAAAGAAAGTTGTTAAAATATTTCAGTCAGGAAATGGTTCCAAATCAATCTCCCAAACTCTGGGACTCCAGAGAACCACAGTGAGAGTCATCATCTCTAAATTGAGGAAACATGGAGCAGCGGTAAATCTGCCCAGAAGTGGCAGACCGAGCAAACTCACTCCAAGAGTGTATAGAAAACTCATCCGAGAAGTCACAGAAGACTTCAGAAGAACATCTAAGGATCTTCAGGTCTCTCTTAGCTCAGTTAATGTTAGTGTTCATGATTCCACCATCAGAAAGCCACTGGGCAAAAATGTTCTGCATGGGAGAATGGCAAGGTGAAAATTCTGCTAAGAAAGAGAAACAAAGGCTTGTCTTACATTTGACAAACACCCCAATTATCTCCAAAACTTTAGGGCTTGTATTCTATGGTCTGAATGAGTGAAAAGTGGAACTTTTTGGAAAATCTGGGTCATGTTACATCTGGCATAAAGCTAATACAGCTTTCCACAATAGGAACATCATGCCCACAGATACACATGGTGGTGGTATTGTGATGGTGTGGGGATGCTTTGCTGGGTCAGGGCCTGGACGACTTGCCATAATTGAGGGAAGGATGAATTTCACTCTCTGCCTAGAAGTACTAAAGGAGAACGTCTGGTCATCTGATCCATGATCTGAAGCTAAAGCGTAACTGGTTTACGCAGCAGGCAATGATTTGAAACATAAGAGTAAGTCCACTTCTGAACAGCAAAAAAAATACATTTGTAGAGACTTGGTCAAAGTTCTGACCTGAAGCACATTGAAATATTGTGGCATCAATGTTGTGGGACTTGAAAAGGGCAGTTCATGGTTGCAAACCCTCCAATGGGAATCAATTAAAGAAATTTTGTGGAGAAGAGGGGGCGATAATTTCTCCACAGCAATGCAAAAGACTGATCTTGTGTTAGGGAAAGAATATGATTGCAGTTGTTGCTGCCAAAGGTGCCCCAAACAAGTATTGTGCTTAGGGGCAATTACTTTTTTACAGAGGTGCAATATGTTTTGGGGAGATTTTCTGCTTCTAGAAATCACAAGATCATCTGATAACTGTCTATTGTATTTCCTCAGGTTGTCTTTTGTCTTGTATTAAATTTATTTAGAGATCAAAAACAGGTAAGGGTTGTTCATAAACAAAAATGCAGGAACTCAGGAAGGGAGCAAATTCTTTTTCAAGGCACTGTAAATGGCATCAGACTTCCCCTTTATCTCCAGAATTCCAAAGAAACATTGTAGCTCAGCAGCAAAGTTCTTACATGTATAGCAAGAACATGCATGAAATCTTTCAGTCAGGTTTAGGCCTCATCATTGCACTGACACAGCACTGGTTAAAGTAGTAAATGACCTGCTACTAGCCTCCAATCAGGGTTGTGTCTCTTTATGCTACTTGATCTCAGTGCAGCTTTTAATACCTTGGATCACAGTACTCTTGCAAATCATATTTGACTGACCATCTTATCTGTTTGAACATGATCAGTTTGTGAATGGTAATGGTGATCTCTCTATTTGTGTCAAAGTAAAGGTGTGCACCAAAGTTATTGGTATTTTACAAGGCTCTGTTCTAAGGCTACAGCTTTTCTTCCACTGTAAGAGGAACATGTGGACACCTGCTCATTTATGCAGTTATCCATTTAGCCTAATTATGTGGTGGCAGCATAGTGCATAAAATCATGCAGATAAAGGTCAAGAGCTTTAGTTAATGTTTACAGCAAACATCAGAATGGTGAAAATATGTGATCTCTGTGACTTTAACCGTGGTATGGTTGTTGGTGCCAGATGGGCTGGTTTGCGTATTTCAGAAAATGCTGATCTCCTGGGATTTTGACAAACATTAGTCAGATTAGAGTTTACATCAGATGGTGTGAAAAACTGAAAACATCCTGGTGCAGAGGGTTTGCAGGCTGAAACACTTTGTGAATGTGAGAAATCAGATAAGAATGACCAAACTGCTTTGAACTAAGAGGAAGTCTATAGTAACTCAAATAAGCACTCTTTACAACTGTGGTGAGCAGAAAAGCATCCCGGAACACATGTCAAAGTAGATGGGCTACAACAGCAGAAGTAGCTCATCCATCTGAAGTAGTACTACAGTCATGGCCAAAGGTTTTGAGACTGAGACAAATACTGGTTTTCACAAAGTTTGCTGCTTCAGTATTTTTAGATCTTTTTGTCAGTTGTTTCTGTGGTGTATTGAAGTATAATTACAAGCATTTCTAGATTTTCAAAGGCTTTTATTGACAATTACATCAAGTTTATGCAAAGTGTCAGTATTTGCAGTGTTGGCCCTTCTTTTTCAAGACCTCTGCAATTCACCCTGGCATGCGGTCAGTCCACTTCTGGGCCACATCCTGACTGATGGTAACCTGTTCTATCATAATCAGTGCTTAGAGTTTGTCAGAATTTGTGGGTTTTTGTTTGTCCACCCACCTCTTGAGGATTGACCACAAGTTCTCAATTGGATTAAGGTCTGGGGAGTTTTCCTGGCCATGGACAGAAAAAATTTCAATGTTTTGTTCCCCGAGCCACGTGGTTATCACTTTGGCCTCATGGCACGGTGCTCCATCATGCTGGAATAGGCATTGTTCAACGAACTGTTCTTGGATGGTTGGAAGAAGTTGCTGTCGGAGGATGTTTTGGTTCCAATCTTTATTCATGGATGTGTTCTTAAGCAAAATTGTGAGTGAGCCCATTCCCTTGGATGAGAAGCAGCCCCACACATGAATGGTCTCAGGATGCTTTACTGTTGGCATGAGACAGGACTGATGGTAGCGCTCACCTTTTCTTCTCTGGACAATCATTTTTCCAGATGCCTCAATCAATCAGAAAGGGGCTTCATCAGAGAAAATGACTTTAGCCCAGTCCTCAGCAGTCCAATCCCTGTACTTTTTTCAGAATATCAGCCTGTCCCTGATGTTTTTCTTGGAGAGAAGTGGCTTCTTTGCTACCCTGCTTGACACCAGGCCATCCTCCAAAAGTCTTCGCCTCACTGTGCGTGTAGATGCCCTCTCACCTGCCTGCTGCCATTCCTGAGCAAGCTTTGCACTGGTGGCACCCCGATCCCACAGCTGAATCATCTTTAGAAGATGGTCCTGTCACTTGCTGGACTTTCTTGGGCGCCCTGAAGCCTTCTTCACAACAATTGAATCTCTCTCCTTGAAGTTCTTGATGATCCGATGAATGGTTGATTTAGGTGCAATCTTAGTAGCAGCAATATCCGTGCCTGTGAAGCCCTTTTTATGCAATGCAATGATTTCTGCACATGTTTCCTTGCAGATCACCATGGTTAACAGAGGATGAACAGTGATTTCAAGCATCACCCTCCTTTTAAAGCATTCAGTCTGTTATTCTGACTCAATCAGCATGACGGAATGATCTCCAGCCTTGTGCTCGTCAACACTCTCACCTGTGTTAATGAGAAGATTACTGAAATGATATCAGCAGGTCCTTTTGTGGCAGGGCTGAAATGCAGTGGAAATGGGTTTATTGGGATTAAGTTAATTTTCATGGCAAAGAAGGACTTTGCAATTCATGTGATCACTCTTCATAACATTCTGAAGTATATGCAAATTGTCATCACAAAAACTGAAGAGCAAACTTTGTGGAAACCAATATTTGTGTGAGTCTCAAAACGTTTGGCCACGACTGTATATATAATGATGCCTCCGGGTACAAAATTTGTAAGTGCAGCAGTAGCATTCTCTGCTATGCTAATAACACCACTTTATGTTTCAGAAAAGCATGAGTAAAGGGCACAAGCAGGAATGTGTAAGGGGAATGTAGACACTGGATGCTATGCAACTTCCTTATACTTAATTCTGAGACATAAAAAAATAATTTTACTTTTACTCCTACTGTTTTTGCACATGTTGCACAGATCTTCAAACAGATAGTCAAATAGTTAACCAATTCATCAAATTAAGTTGATAATTGTGTTTAATTAGAAGTTTTCAGCAATGTGAGGTAACCACAAAGAAGCAAACCACAGTAAGAACCGGTCTTTCCAAACAAAGAAAACTTGGAGGAGTCGTGAAACTTCCCAGAAGTAGCTGGGCCACCAGATGCCTCTAAGAGCACATCAACAACTCATCCTGGAACTGCAGACCTCATTTGTGTAGATAAAGTCAGCTTTAATGATTAAAAAGAGACTGGTGTCTGTGGGAGAGAAAACGACTGCTAAGCAAGAGATTCATTTAACATTTGCCCATGAAACACATTGAAAACTCACAAGCCATTGGAAAATGTTCTGTGGACTGAGGCATGGAAAGTGGAACTTTATGAAAGACATGGGTCTTGTTACACAGCCTTCAGTAAACAATAGGACAATCATACCAACAGTCAAACATGGTTGTGGTAGTGTGATGGTGTGGGGAGTCTTTGCTGCTTCAGGGCCCAGGCAAACAAATTGGCAGAACCAAGAATTTTGGTCAGGAATTTTCTAAAGGACATAAAAATTAAGATGAGGAATAGGATTAGCCAGTTGGGATGATGATGATTTTTCCTGTTTTTGTTTAAGGTCACCTCAATGAGAGCTCACTGGAATTTACTGCAAAGAAAAGATCATGATTTTTAAGGTGGAAAAAATTCCACTATGATTGATGTCATTTTACTCATTTTAGTGCAATTGCTAGAAATGTATTTAAGGTAATGATATTAATTTGGAAAGATGGTTTGATGGCCTTAAATAATTAAAAAAACAAATTAGTGTCATCACCACTCCTATTGCTGTCTGATGTCCACCTGAAATGCACAAGTGTGTCACACTTACCAGTTTAATTGTAAAGATCAAGAAACGAATCCTGATCTTATTTGGCAGAGGCCTTCTAGAACCATACAGTGTTTTCTTTCGCACTACACTGTCTGAACTGACTGGACTCTGAATTTCTTTGATCAGTCATGTCTGCGTCAGTAAAAAGATGCAAATTCTTTGTCCGAAAATAATGAAAACTCCAGCAGGGCTTTTGATGACAATGATCACAATGGCTACCCTTTAAAACCACTATAGAATAAAAGCTAATGATCTGCTCTCTGTCTCGCAGTACATGCATTTCTTGCCTGTTGCCAGATCCTGACACACTTCTTCTGCTGTGGCTTTTCTTGCCTAATTCTTCCTGATGCTCTACTTCTGCTTGGAGCTTCTGCATTTGTGACTCACTTTCTGCTGCTATGGATGGTCCCACATGGGCCTTAAGATTTGCACTTCCCCAAAACAGTTTATGTCCAAGGCACACCCTTACTTCAATGGACAATCTCACATGGGTAGTGTAGACTTGTGCTGCTGATGTAATCAAAAAATTTCTCTGGCAGGACAGACCTTTCCTGCCCAGGACTCCACTTCAATAGGACTCTAATATGCTTAGTATTGTTCCCCTTTTCTGACTTTACTCTTTAGTCTGGATCCTTATGAGTAGGAGTGTAAAGAAAAAAATAAAATTCATTGCAAAATCAGTCCAACAATCTACAGGGTGGGCCATTTATTTGGATACACCATAATAAAATGGGAATGGTTGGTGATATTAACTTCCTGTTTGTGGCACATTAGTATATGGGAGGGGGAAAACTTTTCA
>JAQLOM010000002.1:9856885-9868379 GCA_030068315.1 Chrysichthys thysi
CCGCCTCTCACCCGATGTCAGCTGGGATTGGCGCCAGCTTCCCCCCGCAACCCTGAACAGGATTAAGCGGCAGAAGATAAATAAAAGCTTCTTTCATTATTGGTGTGATTTGTGCTGAGGCAGAGACACTGTGCTGGATTACACCCATTACAGTTCTTCTTGCACACACAAGGGTAAGTATTGTTAAGGCCGGTGGGGTGAGCATGGTCGGCTGCACCAGCTGATCTTGTGAGTTACCACTTGTCTGTTTTTTTTTTTTTTGTTTGTTTTTTTAAATCAGTCCAGTTCAGGAACTTTAGGAACCGAAGTCTGCTTAGTAAAATCAGAAGCTGTCATAGTGTGAATTATGGTTACATTTCTTTCCTTTTTCTTGAACTTTAAAACCATCGTTTGTAGATTTCCAAGATTTACCAGCTCACCACTTACAGTGCGTTTTTATGCTGCTTGGTTAGTTTGACATAGACAATGTGAACACATCTTGCATAATTAGGTCATTTACTTTATAGCTGCTGAGAAAGTGACTTTGATGAGTGTCAAAGAACATAAACGCAGCCCAGAGAGCTGTCTGCCAAACTCAGTGCCAAGTCTAGCCTGCATGATCATGCAGTCTTCTTGTGAACAGTGGCATGGGTCACGCAGACATCGCCACACTTTTTAACAGCTTCTGGTGTACCTTCATTTCCCTGCCGTCCCTGCGCTATCATGGTCACGTAAATCAAGTTCCCTTACTGACTGAGTGACAAGCTCACATGGCAGTGACCTTTTCCGACACTGTTGACACAAGCAAAGAAATCGGAGAGATGTTTTTGTATCAGTTTCAGTGACTCATCCGCACAAAAACTAAAACATATTCAAAAACACTGTCTTTTTTCTTAGATGATAACTTAGCATAGTTTTAAACATCAGCTGTAATGCTTGCATCAGGCCAGACAGTAAAACCTCAAATCCATGTATCTGTAAATGTGACCTTTGCAACACTGCAACAGCTCAAATGCTCTGTGTTGTAATTTATTTCATCACTACCAGTGGAGCAATGTGGTGGAGTTTCAAAAGCAATTTCTCCAGAAACTACTGAGCAGAGCACAGGCAACATTGTGATAAGGCTTTGGATGTTACACAGTCTGCTCCCAAAGCATTGGAATGACAAGACCGACCAGTGCTTTGGTTTTGCCATACACTAGGGTCATTTGAGTTTGGATTCAGAAGATGAATATGAGATGATATGTAGAATTTCAGCTTTCATGTTCTTATATTTAGATGTAAATGTATTGATCTCAAACCCAAATGACTTTTGGATACAGCAAAGACAAAAGAATTGGCTTTGCTGTCCCAATACTTGTGGAGAGGACTGTTATCCATATATGACAGCCATTTCATTCCAGTGTCTGTGGAGGAATTCCAATACAAGCATGCCTCTGTTTATTTCATGTGAGATATCCATGAGATACTGATTAGGTGATTACCTGAACCAAATCTTATTTAGCAAAGGAAAAGTAAAAAAAAACAAAAAAACCACTGCTGTGGTCATCACGATCCTCTTGCAATAGGACCAGTTTGGATGGCAAAAATAGTGCTAGTTCATCAATAATATCTGTTCATCGTGCCACAAAGTTAAAAAAAAAAATAATCTGGGGGAGCTTCAGCAAGGATGTATTGGGACAGATTTTTATATATATTTACACATTAAGTTTACTGAAAGTAAAAACAGTTGACAGTCAGAGGACGTTTCTTTTTTGCTGAGTATAGTAATCCATTCCACACAGCCAGGTCAATCATGGTGTGAATGGAGGACCGCAAAATCAAGACCCTGAACCCCACTGAAAACCCCCGGAAAGCCATCCATCAAAGCTGAGCCGATTGAATATGTATGCCAGAAGTGCCATAAAGTCAGCTAAGCGCAGTGTGAAAGACTGGCAGAGAGCATGCCAAGACACATTACAGCGGTCATTAAATGCCAGGATTATTCCACCAAATATTTTGACATGTTCTCAGTTTTGGAATTTTCTGGAATTAAATGCTCCAAGTGATGATATTTTTATGTGGAGGTTACCCAGCAGGTTAAGGAATGAAACAAAAAATGTTCATGTTCATGTACATACCTATAAAATGTAAAAACTGAGCAACTGATAATTTTGTAGTGGTCTATTGCACCAGAATAAAGATATGGTACTACGACGTGTGTACAACCAATTATAAGCAAAAGGTACTCTCTTTTCTTACATGTACCTAGGTACAGCAAGTTAACAAAAAATCATTTTTGACTTCCATCATATTTACCTACATTGAGATTTTAATCAGATTTTTGGCTACATCTTTACAAAAAAATTTAATAACAAAATTAAAGGAAAATTTAACAGCTGGAACTAAACAATAGCAGAAGTTGTAAACATCGTGGTACTCAGAATAGTGAAACACAATGTTAATAAATATAGGGCTGTGAATATATTAAGTTATTTTACCCAACAGGCATCTCTTTACACCTCATCATGCAAACCTAATTAATTGGACTACACTGCAAGACAGTTTCCTCCAGGTTGGACAAATTCTTCAGCTTTTCTTTTTAAATAGCAAGCCACAGTAAAAAAAAAAAAAAAGCAAGTCACAAGTTGACTTATGGTCTTAACACCTGTAGTGAAGTCATGATTCACACACCGTTTGTCCCAACCTTCTATTGTTTAAATCATCATTGTAGCTTGAAGGGGAAACAGCGTTACAGTTGAGAGAACTGTTGCTATGGGGAAGTGTCAGGAGAAAGACTCAGGTGTGTGGGGGATGAAAGAACTAATAGTGTTTATGAGGGCATGATCACTGGGTGCTGTTTCCTCACTCCCAAAAGCCACAGCATGGGAGACAATACTATAGAAGCCACTCCAGATTTAGGCATTTGCAAACTTGTAAGGGTTTGGCAGGTAACAGCCAGTGAGGCAGCTTTCAGGTTGAAACACGCCAACAGAAGAACACATACCATTCAAACAGAAGCAGGTTGAGCACAGAGAGGCTCCATTTAAGATCGGATTGCTATGGGTTTCATCTAAAGAACAAAGACATACAAAACCAGTGTTAAAAAAAAATCTGCTTTATTCATTATACGTTACATTTCATATAAAAGTAAAACATTGAGAGTAAAACAAACTAAAATGTGGCAACAGTAGTATGCAAACTGAACAGCACAATGTTCATCTTTTCCATGGACAGCACACCCGCAGCAAGCTAAAATGAACCTCTTAAAACTCAGTCTTGGGTTTATTACAGAACCTCATTTGACAGGATTTAGGTTAACGTGAAGAAGGAAACAGAATAACCAGCATTCAAGTTTTCCCCAACTCAACCCAGACTCTAAATAACCTCTTACAGGTCCTCGTAAATCAACGCTGTAGGCTTTTAAAGCCACACGGTGTCATGTCAAGGATGTCCTGCCATACATTACTGAAATGAAGAGATTTTATTGAACTAACAGCAATACGAGCCTTTAACTTTGTCAGAATCACACAGCTTTTCTGTTCATCCCTCACCAAAGCGAGCTTGTGACTAGTAAACAGGTTTAGTTTTTGCCTAAAGTCCAAAAGGTTAAGACAGACTCCAGAGGCAGTCCATGTCCACTTCGAGTGTCCCCCTCAGCACAGTGCAGTGTTCAGCGGTCCAGCTCCTCAGTCCTATCGTAACAGGCTCCCGCCGCCAATCTCTCTCTTGTAGCGGTTCGTGAGGTGATGTGCCTGGTCTGTGAGCTTGGACAAGACCCCGAACAGGCCCCGGAGGTGGAAGCGGAACTGGCTCTCCAAGTCTGTGCCGTCGTCTGCGGGTCCGCCTGGTCCCTGCTGCCCCTCCTGTTTCACCGCCATCTCCAGGAAGCTGGCGCCGCCGCCCAGGTCGCGTTTCAGTAAGCCCCACTCCATCTCATTCCTAATGGACTTCAGGAAGAGGTAGTGCTCATACATGTCCCTCTGCTTGCTCGGCAAAGACAGCTGGCTGTCGCGGTGCACCGGGGTGTCCCCGTCCTGCTCCTCCAGTGGTACGTCCCGCAGTAAACTGGGCACCATGATGGTCTCGTCCATGTTGTTGGCCGCCGCCAGGAAGCGGTTCATCACGTTCAGCAGCGAGTGCTTGTGAACGCCGGGGTCCGAGGTGATCTGCATCATGACGGAGTTTGGACGAGTGACCGAGGGCGGCTGTGAAAACCGAACACACCAGTGTAGCCCTGCAACAGGAACACACCAGCTGTGGACACAACACACGGCAGCCGTCATTAGCATACACAGCTAGCTAAACATGAAGAGACTGAGTGAGCACTGAAGCGCTTTAAACCGGTAATGTTTACACACAAGCCCTTCACCAGGCAGCTCTGATCTTCACACGAAGATGGATAAACACGGACACAACACAGAATAACGGAGTTACCACCTGGAAAACTAACCTGGATGAAACTGATACCTGGAGCACCACCTTCGGGGTAATTCTGCTGCCTTCGTGCAACTGAACGCCGGAGAAAACGCTTCTTCTGTCAGGAACTGCAGCTGGAGGCTTTTATAGCTCTGACTCGCCGGCAGTGAGCGGCTCGTCCAATGGAGTAGCGGTCGCAGCGTGATTGACATTCTCCCTAGCCAATCCAGTGTCAGGATATCAATCTAGGCTACGCCCTTGAATTGAGGTGCTTTTTTTTCCTTCTCTTGTCAAAACCGGCCAATCATCATCTTCCGGTCAACTCTGAACCCGGGCTTTGGTGCAAACCTGAATCCTCTGGTGGTCAGTGCGGTCAGTCTGCGGGAACATGTGGTCGGAAGAAGTGCTGGGAATCTCTTTAAGCTCTTTTTAGTTCTTCACATCATTTGGCTCAGCCGACTGATTAGAAACGACTTTTCCGGCTCGTTTCCATTTTGTCCAGCACAGACAGAGGCCGGCAGGATGACAGGGCGAGTGTTTTTCTGTGCCTAACTCTGGCTGGTGTTTCACGAAATCACGCTTTACTTTCTAGCTGAGAAGATAATATTACTTTGAAATACGTGTTATAAAATCTATTTAAATAATTAGCAACTGTGCACGGACGAATACAGTAAGGATCTCTGCACTGATCTTACTGAGCCTGCTGTCTGTGCTTCATCTCCCATGACCCTGATACCTGACTGCCTCTTCAACCAGCAGCAAGGGATCCTCTAGGTCTCCAAGCCTCATAGCTGAAGTTTCCATGCAGATTAAATTAGACTGCAAAAGTAACGACAGTGCCTGTCTACCTACACACACACACACACACACACATACACACACACACATCACTAGTCTGGGATATTTTGCATGCGAATTACAAAGACTGGTTTAATGCTGCCACCTTGTGTACTTGATGTCAGAACTGGTTTAAAAAAAAAAGTTACAGATATGTTTCTTAGAGCGAGAGTTTCTTAGAGCTTGTTTATTCTTTTTAATATATAATACATGCTGGTCACACAACTCAAAGCAAGCTATTAACACTGAATTATCACTAACAGAGAACAATACAGATACTACATGGTTTAAAAATTAGACACGCAAGACAGTGAAACGTAAGAATCGGGTTGTGTGTCACTCCAGCAGACTTGGCAATGCCAGTGTTTCACAAAAAGGGAAGAGGGGGGAACAAAAAAAGAAAAGAAAAAAAAAGACAAAACTGGAATTATTTCAGAGTAAGCACTCCATCAGGGCAGATGTGCCCTCAGCTGTTGTGTAGCAAGGAGTGTGCATTAACTAAACACATTATCATA
This sequence comes from Chrysichthys thysi, assembly GCA_030068315.1. Classification (NCBI taxonomy): domain Eukaryota; kingdom Metazoa; phylum Chordata; class Actinopteri; order Siluriformes; family Claroteidae; genus Chrysichthys; species Chrysichthys thysi. Next base: position 9,862,615 of record JAQLOM010000002.1, read on the forward strand.
GTAAAGCCACTCGGGTCAACAAAAGCAATACATATATTTATAATACACTGACTATCAATAAGATACATCACCATGTTAATGTCAGTGAACCTCATATTCCTATTAAATGCTGACCCATAAAAAAGGATCTGAAGTTCAACATTTTTGGTAAGGCAATATTAGATGAAATAAGGCTTGAATACATGATGCCACCTCATAGCAATATAACCTCATATTGCTTCCCTCTACTCAGAATAATTTATTTTGACCTACTGTTAGCAAATACAATTGGTAAATTATTCAAGTGAAAAGATTTATACTGGAGACCAACTAACAAAGACAAGCCAGTCAATGTCTATGCCAACAGTTTAACACGGCCTAAAACCTGCACATGCTCCACTTTCTGTGAATCCTTTTCAGCATTTCCATTTACAAGCTACAAAAGGCACACGAGTGCATCAAAATGAATAACTGTGAAAAGACATGATCCCCTTTATATCAAATTAAATCGGTCCCATCAATCTAGGTGCCATGTACTAATATTTAAAAAAGAAAAAAAAGGCAGCTGGAGGATTTTCTAAAATGAAGACAATTCTAAAAGTATATGGCTTCCCTTTGTGTCGTACATCATGGGTGACCTCATGTTTCCACCCTACAACAAACAATAATGACACATTAAGTCAGATCTGCTCATCTAATTAAAAACATTAATAAAGATGTAAAATGATCAAAAATTTGTCTTCTAGGCAATGAGATCAGCTGTGTAAAGATTTAATTGTAACCAAACCCCATTTCCAGTAAAGCAGCACAAATATTGATCAAAAGACCTTTGGGAAAACAATTAAGGTGTGATACCTGAAATGCCTAGACCATTTCATATTGGTTGTTGGTGATGTAGCGTGACAAGCAGCATGCCAGGAATACACCAATAAGCTGTGAAGGAAGTTAAAACAGGTATGAAGGCGCATCTAGTTTCCCCACATATTTCAACTACTACATTATAAAAAATAATTAAAAAAAAGACCAAATTAACAACAATTAAAAACAAAAAACATCCATATCCAGGTCTCTAATCAGCAACGAAATGTCAACACACTGACTGTATTAACCACTTAGGATAGGAAGTTCTTTTTAATGCCCATCAGATCTGTCTGTTTTGTATGTGTATGGCTGTACTGTAAATGAACAGGAATCAGCACTTAACACTTGGCGTGGGGGTGGGTATGAACTTGAGAGTCTCACTGTGTTTGAAAACTGAAGCGTTGGTGCCTGATAGGGAATTATTTTACTATTATTTTAAGTGTTATCATCCTTCTAATCTATGACCTTCCCAAACATCATGTAACATACTTGATAGCTAGATAACTACTAACGTCAGCTGGGATGAACTCTAGCTAGGTCTACTCATGAGCCAGTGAGAAGCTACAACTCGGTGTTTGCATGGATACAGTTTATGAAAGTGCTGCCATGACTGCAAACTTTGCAGTTGCACACTAAGCTGGTTCCACAAGTTCAATTAACGTCAACTTTACTAAGCTTCTTAGGAACCTTGAAGCAACCCGCTTGTGCACGGCTGCTCTCCTTTTCTGTCTTTCATTATCAAGGTATTCTGTGAGGGCACAAGTGTCTGGATGTAGGGGATTTGGAGAAAGGTTTGGATGAAGGGTGTACAGGGGGACAGGCTAGCTTCAAACTGTCACTTAAGTTTCAAAAATGCTACTGCTTTAACAATGAATACTAAACAAAATAAACTTGCTTTTACCTGGAAGAATGCTATCCCAAAAGATATCCCAGCAATGATTCCCAAATTCGACTCCATCGCAGTTGTCACCAGAGAGAAGCAGCCCTGCAGCAGCAAAAAACCCCCAAAAAAAAAACCCCCACAAACAAACATTTTTTTCCACATACCCTAAAATGTATTTTCTAATTTCATGGCATATGTGGAACATAAGTTGCAGCTTTATTTGGTCCAGGTTTACGGACAGGTGGCTAACATCTCACCTGCTGGAATACCACTGCTTGAGCCAGGTTGAGATCTTTGAGGTTTGCAGCGGTACAATTCACCACTGGCTTACAGCAGCTTGTGGGTATGCCATGCTGCTTGAAGTACTCCGTCTGACCCCAGCTGGTGTAGTTGTACGAACCACAGCACTTGAGCTGTACATCACAGGAGTGCAACATTAATGGCATGATTACAGATTTCAATGAGCAAGAATAAATGAGAGATATCACAAATGGTATAAAAGAAATACTGAAGCACAGAACGATAAGTGCTTCATAAGTGCACAGCAGTTTTTCCATGATAAATACACAATCCTTAGAAAGCTTTTAAAAATAAATAAATAAATAAATAAAAAACCCAGAAAGGTGTATCCCACAAATGAAAAGCTTAACAATAATTATTCTAAAATATAGCAGTGAGGGGTGGTTCAATCACTCTTGGAACATTTCACCTGAACAGGGCAAAAAGAGTCCATAGATGAACATATTTATCTTCTCACTACTCATGTGAAATGCCTTCTGAAAGCTGATTGGCTAATACTGCAGCTTTATCAACCTTACAGTTCTTAAAAAACAGCTATATTGGCTTAGAATTAGCCATGGAATCGAACAAAAAAAATATCTCCAAGCCACATGGTCCTTAGGATACGGCTTGTAATGCACAATGCTATGCTACAGCACCACCTTTGGGTGAACTGAGCCCATCTCACTACCCATTGACCAAAATTCCTGGTGCTTGGATATCCAAATACAAAAACACACAGTGACACTGTAGAAAGAGTTACTGGAAGCACCAATGATTTTTTTGGTTGAGGAATTTACCCAAAAATGCTTACAGAGCTCTGTATGGAATCCACTGCTTGGTTTCTTCCACTTGTAGTATTGTAACTTTTTTCAGCATTCCAGTACACATCTTTAAGGACCGCTTTGATCTACAGGGGTGGGGTGGGGGGTACCATTAATAATGGATGCACTGTACATCACAGTTCATTAAATCTTCATAAACTAAACAAATAAAAATCACCTCATGTCTGAAAACAAACCCAGATATGCCTGCCACAAGTTCAGCCAAGAACACCAGAGTCAGGAACATAGCATACTGTAAAGGAGAAGTACACAAGAAGCATACAAACCAAAACATATCAAAATAAATCATTCCATCCTCTAATAGCACACAAAGATTTAAAAAAAAGTGCAGTGCCAATCTTGTTTACGGTATAATTATTGAAAGCTACCCAAACTAATTTCACTTTCCTGCAACGGAACAATTATATTATTACTGTCATTTCTGAAAAATTTGCTTGTTTTGCAACTAACCAGTTTCAGCATCCATGGACTTCCGCGGCAGGTGGCAAAGCAACCGAACAGGCCAAAGATGACGATGATTGCTCCAGTGCCAATAAGGACATATGGTGCATTGGTGCTCACATCTGAGGCTAGCAAGAGATAGGACTCCAGACTAACCTTCCCCCAGACACCCACTGCTAACAGGATCACCCCTGTGAACTGGGGACAGGGACAGAGACACAGTGAAACACTGTAATCGTCATAACCCCCCCTGCGCCACACACACACACACACACACACATCACACCCACAGAAAAATTGTACAATGCAGCTGTTTGCACAGACTACCTTTTGCACTCTCAAATCAGGACTGGACCATCACATTATTGCTGCTATTTCTTGTCTATATTGTTATTTTATTTCTCGACGTCACTTGACCCCACACACCGCTGTTTTCTTTTTTTAAATTTATACTTATTACTTAGTTTATCTTATTTTATTTTTATTCTGTCTACTGGGCTTATACCGGGACCAGGGAAATCTAATTTCGTTCACCTCATGTTTTTAACGTGAAGTTATAACAATAAAGCCCCTTGAATCCTAATCATTTCCCAGTTACGCGCCTTGTGACTAAAGCTCTACTTATTGTGAGTGTTTTATTTTAGATTTCACTTCGCCATGTTTGATATCTGACAAATCCAAGCCATGAGAAGATCTCATTCCTGTGTGTGTGTGTGTGTGTGTGTGTGTGTGTGTCCAGGCCATCTGGAAAGGTGAAATTACCAAGATGATAAATATCATGGACTTTGTGCTCACTAAGGCCACGTTTGACACCAATACATTTTCAATGGTGACAGTATCTTTGTAGGCATCCCTGTTCATCATGCAAACAAATCTGGACTAGTTAGTGACTAGTGCGGACCAGTTTAACTTTAAAGCAAACAAAAGGCCGCCTGTGTTCTCATTTGTTTCATTCTTGCATCCTGTCCATTTGTGTTTTTAAGGTGAATCTCACACGATGACCCTGGACCTGTTGTCGGTTACTCCGTTAGCAGCAGCAGCATTAATGGGAGGATGGAGCGTGCTGTAGGTAGCTGGCCGTTTTTTCACACAGCACCATTTAACCGCACGGTTTCACTCATGTGTTGACCTTCAGTTAAGGCGAGGCGGAGAAAAGGAAAAAACCCTGCAGGAAAACCGCACACTGCGGCTGTTTCACTGAGAAAACGTGTTTAGTACAGAAATCTGGTGAGACAGCTGTTGTAGTCCAGTCCAGGGCTCATTGTGCGCCTCACACCGGAGCTAAGCTAAGCTAAGCTAAGCTAAGCTAAGCTACACAGCCTAGCTAACCGGCCAATTCAGCAAAGTTGCGTAGTACACAAAGAAAACCCAAACTCACCCAAAATATAAGGCTGTAAGAAATCAGAAATGTCTTCAGACATGTTATCACCGGTTTGGTCTGCAGTCTTCTCGACGGAGGAGACATTTCGGGTTTGTGGTCTGGTCGCGTTGCTGATTTGGCTTGTTGGTGTTGGGAGGAGGAGGAAAACCGGGATTCTTCCCCCTGGAAAAGTTTTCGTGTTTTGTTTGGTTTTTTTGGTTTGTTCCGTGTGGAGGAAATGTCGTAAGAGTAACTGAGGCTGTACGTCCGGGGTGAGGGGAGTGCGGACACCTCAGAGGGGTCACACCGAGCGATGGAGACCTGAAGATGGACAACTTTTTGGAACTTTTTATTCCGGAAGTGAGCTTTGTTAGCCAGCGCGCGCGCTATCCTGTGAAGTGATGTTTAGGAGCCAGACAGTCCCAGCTTAATAAACTGCTTTATATGTGTGGATGTGTGATACTGGGCTTTAGTAACGCGGGGACATTTCTAAACAGCAGCCTGTGCGTTGTAATTTATACTTTATTTGAGTATTATTTAAATTGAGTTCATGCATTCTTACTTATATTCCCAAGAAGAAGAAGAAGAAAAAAAAAAAACCCCTTTCTTTCAAAGTACTCTTTAGAAATCTCTGTATGATCCAGCAAGTGGCTGCACTGTTTGAATCATGGGTTTCCTCACATTGTATTTGGGCCTGGCTGTACAAACACAGGCCTGGTCCACCCACTTGAAGGGAAGAGAGAGATTGGAATATGAATTCAAAGCTAATCTGTGTATAATATAGCATAAATTGCCAGGTTTGGCAGTATGTTGAGCAAAACCTAAAACTTATTTTGTGATAATGTTATTCCTTTTCTTCTATCTATCTTTCTATCCATCCATCCATCCACCCCAAAATAAATAAATAATAAATCTTCCTGGCCCACTCTGTTACTAAGAGCTGGATCTGGCCCTGATTTGAATTTTATTCACAAATCAGTTTCTTATTCAAATTCTTAAATGCAATAAAAAAAACATGAAAATTAGTCAGCTATTCGAGGCCCGGGTTCGGCACAGGTGCCTTTCTGTGTGGAGTTTGCATGTTCTCCCCGTGTTCGCGTGGGTTTCCTCCGGGTAC